>QJNY01000601.1:0-45367 GCA_004155945.1 Monosporascus sp. mg162 | reverse complement strand
GGATTTCCACAGAAACTGTCGTCTTAACGGTACATAATTCGCACAAAATTACCGGACGGGCTAAAACCATCGACACCACTATCGATCTTAAAAATCTTTCCCAAAGTAATCGACTTCGATTGTTAATTTTCGGATACGATTTAATTCGCGAAAATAACGAAAATCGATCTTTGCAAAAATATATGGCGGAGAATATGACGATTATGAGCAAAGTATTGGCGAAACTGGAAGGGGAACTGGAAGGGAAAGGCGGTAACCGGCTTGACAACTTCGAAGTTCAGATTATGGAACGATGCATGGAGGACTACGAGCGATGGTTTGCCCGGCTGCTTCGGATTACGAAAACCGTCCAGAATTTCGACAAGAATCGACGCGGATAGGAACGGGACAAGGCAGTCTGCGAGAGGGATGGGTTTAGTGAAGCCTAGGAATTAAGGTAGTAATCTATCATTTTATCCAATTTTGTCTACACGGTCACGTCTCTTTTAGGGAGAAACCGTTAGCTTATAAAGTAAATTAATAATCTTTAACTTTTTTTTCGTATTTTTATACGGTTTTTTCGTTAATAAATACATAAGTTCTATTTTAACGTCGGGTTTTTTAACCGAACTTTCGGTATGGTTTAAAACGGCGTTAATAACTTCCGCAATTTAAGTAATTCGAACGTTTTTCGCGTTCGGGATATTAACGAAAACGCGATTTTTCGCGTTATTATTCCTGTTTTCGGCGGTCTCCGGAATAATTACGGGAACTCGAATTAAAAGGACGAAATCCGGATATCCTTTAATTACGTTATGGCGATTTTTAACGTTAGAACCGGCGGCTGTTACAGTTATTATTCGTTTAATAAACAGTATTATTTAAATTATTTATGTTATTATATAAATCGTTTTATAAGGTAAAGGTTGGTTTCGGCGAGTCGTTTAACTTTATTTCCTTAACCTTGGCTTTGTCGTCGATCTTGTCCAGATACGCCGTAATATTGTCCATTTTTTCTGGTCGAAAGCATAATACCTAAAAAACCAGGTGCAAGTTTTGGTACAGGCGGGTAAATAGCTAAAAATCGGTTAAATGACTTTATAATTTGGCGTACCTAAATAACTTTATAACGTAAATTTTAACCGGTTTCCCTTAATTCTTATTTTTAAAGGTGTACGGGTTTTTGGTAACTATTTTTAGGCTTTCTTTAATTTAATCCCGAATTGCTTTAGCATAACGTCCAAGAAAATCGTTAGCCTTAACCGAAGGCGGTTTTTGTTAAATTCGGAAAACTGTTGCTTTTACTAAGCCAGTACGTCGCTACGAAATAAGGTCCAAGTTTTTTTTTTTAAAAATAGCAGATTTTCGGTTATTTATATCGGCCCATTTTTTCATTTTTTTGGCCCATAAGTATATATCGCGATAGTATACCTGCTTTTGGTTATAAAAAATAGCTAAACCGTTATACTTAACTTTTTCGGCGTTTGGCTAAAATAATTCAGCGTTTGTTACGCGAAATTAATGTAACTTTATAATTTTCTTAGTTAAGATTTAATTGCGCGTAACCGGCGTTACGTCTTAATTAACGCGAAACTTCCTTATTTTTTTAAATAAAAAAGTTAAGGTTTGTATTATACCGTTATTTTTGTTCGAAGGTTCGATAAGTTTAAAAAGCCGTCTTAATTTGCGCCCTAGGCCGATAACCCGGGGTTTCCTGGCGGAAAGGCTAATATACTTTTCTGTTTAAGGGTTATCTTAATTAAGATATTTTTTAAGGTTTGGAATTTTTAAAATTTTAGCTTATTTATCGGTATAGGTATTAATTTTATTAAAATTTCGGAGAAGTTTGGTTACTCCCGTTTTTCTGTTAGCGATATAGGTGCTAGCTTTGATAACGATGTAAATGCTAATTTTGTCGGATTTTCTAGAAAGTGTAATTGCTTAAGTATTTCTCCTTTAAAAAGGAAGTTGTCGAATTCGGCGTTTTTACCGTAGAAAAATTTGAAATATATGTAAGCAATTTTAAATTATTGGTCGAATAACTTATCGGTTTTTTCCTAATAAATTAGAAAAGTTGTCGAATATAATACGTTAGTAATTATTATACCGTAAAGGTTATTAAAGGTAACGTTAAGATAAATTTTCCTTTTAAAGAACTCGATGGTCTTCTAATATTTTCGTAAAAAATACCGGTTATTAAGATATTTAACGATGAAAACGTATACTTTTCGTATGCTTCCGAACTTTTTTCTTGCTGGTATGAATATTTTTATCAAATTTCACGTCAGGTATTACCTTTATCTCGTACTTTTTTTCGTATACTTCCCTTTAAGTATGTAAAAATAATAAGATAATAAAGAAAATTAATTTTTAATTCGGGTAATAAGCATTACTTATTAAGGATTACTTCAGTAATAATAAAGATAATAAAATAATAATAAGATATTATAGCTGTTAACTTAAGGTTCTTTACGTATTACGAATAGCCTTATATAAAATACGTATAACTGTATAAAGGTGTAAAAGTTTATATCTTATATATTATTGAAAATTACATAAGGATATGTGGGTATATATGTACGATGATCCGGCAGGTATGCCCGGACCATTATAACCCCTAACAAAGGGTAGCCTTTTCGTTAAACTGTATATTTCGAATAATAATAACCTCATTAATTAATAAGTTCTAAATCTCGTAGATATTCGTAAATTGGTAACCGACGAAGTAACTAATTTATGCTTTAAGATTTAGCTTTTAGAATTTTAGCTTTTTTTTTATGGCAGCAGCTGTTATAACGTAAGCTATATAGCTATACATTCGTAAATAGGTTTATTAAAGTTTCCGATTAAGTATTGTAACGCCGTTTTTATACGCTAGATAAATGTAATAACCCTTATATAAGCTTCGCTAAAAAAGTGCGTATTTGGGAGTACGGTTATACAGATATACCGCAGCTTTAAAGATATATACGATTAACAACGAGGGTAACTTAACGCCATTTCGCATCGTAATCGCTTTTTCCTTGATTATACCCCTTAAACGTTTTGTACCCCCGTTTTAGGCCTGGGTATACAATGCTAAAGGTTTAGGTTTGTTACGGTAGGGTTCAAGTCAGGTGTAACCAGTCTATTCCTATGGGATAGGGTCAGGACAGAACAGACTCTTGTTCTTTTATAGGGATAGATAGGGGCCTAGAGCCCTTATATAGAATGAAGGCAGTGAGGAGTTCAAGTAAGGAGGGTAGGTTACGTAAGATGTACTAGCTCCAAGCTGCTAGACCTGCTGTAACAACTATCTCCCCCCTTTTCTGTAATGCTGGCCCGGCATTATGTATATATGTAGTAGGTAAGAATAATATCGTTAAGTGATATGTTTTTATTGTTATAATATGGGCCATTTAAAATAAGGTTTGTTATATTTATAAGTATATAACGTACCACACAAGCGAGCGAGACACATAAGCGAGCGAGACACTTTTTTAGCTATTCCAACAACACATCTTTAATTGCCCATTTCTCAACAACCACAATATGGAACGCCTTACAAAAGAAGCGAGAATAAACCTAGCTATTTAGGCTAAAAAAAGAGATCCGAAACTTAGTTACAGAAAGCTTAGTTTTATTTATAAAGTTTCACATTCGACCTTAGGACACCGTTTTAACGGCAAATGCACCCGAACCGATGTTGCTCCCAATTCGCGGAAATTGACGCCGACCGAAAAAAAATCCATTGTCGACCGAATCCTTAACCTAGATACCCGAGCGTTTCCTGTCCGGCTTCAGTACGTTAAAGATATGGCCAATATACTGCTGGCCCAGCGCGTTACGGAACGCGTTGGAATTAACTGGGCGTCGAACTTTGTTAGACGGCAAAAAAAATTTTAAACGCGTTTAAATCGGAAAATCGATTATTAACGGGTTTTATCCGAAAATCCAGAATTATTTCGCAAATAATTCGAGCTTGTTCGGGTTATAATCGCAAAATACAGCATCGCAAAAAAGAATATTTACAGTTTCGACGAGATTAAATTCTTAATGGGGCTTTTCATGGTAACGGGCATAGTAATTAGCAGTGCCGAAAAACGTAGAAAACCTAAACAAACGTAATAAGGGAATAAAAAATGGGTAATAATTATCCAGGCTGTTAATTCCCAAAATTGGGTTATACTGCTATTTGTTATTATGGCGGGGAAAAATCATTTTGGATTTTGGTACCGCGATAACTTATTGCCAGCAGCCGATTAAAAGATCGTATTAAGTGAAAATAACTAAATAACAAATAAATTAAATTTCGAATGGATCCAGCATTTTAATAAGCATACTCGAACGCGTACGAAAGGTTCCAAACGTTTCCTTATCCTCGACGGCTACGAAAGCTACCATTCGATAGAATTCGAAGAATATTGCGCCAACAATAACATTATTACGCTTTGTATGCCCGCGCATTTTTCGCATCGGCTCCAACCTTTTGACGTATCTTGTTTTTCTGTTTTAAAACGCGCGTATTCGCGCTATATCGAAAACTTAATGCGACGCCATTATACCCATATTGCCAAAGAAGATTTCCTCGCCGGCTTCTACGACGCATTCCAAGCTGCCATGACGTCCGATAACATTAAATCTGGATTCGCGAAAGCTGGGCTTGTTCTATTTAATCCTAATAACGTTCTTTCCGAATTGGAGGTTCCTCCAGTTGTGCCTACGCCGACCGTCTCCCCGCTAACCTCCGCCGGTTCCATTCGTTCCCCGCCTGCGAAAACCCCTAGGAATATCAAGAAAATAATAAGGCAAAGACGTTATTTGCAAAAAAAGATTGGAAATTAATAAGGTGGCTCGTCCAAATAAAAAATAGCTGATTCGGTTAATCTCTTAACCAAAAGTAACTTATTACTTTTGCACGAAAATGTTTTTCTTCGGAAAAAAGCTGTCCAATTGCGCGAAACGAACCATATCTTGAGCAAACGTCGCAGGACTAAAAACAAACGTTTTCAAGAAGGAAAAATACTTACTATACAAAAAAAACAAGCTTTTCTGGCCTAAAAAAAAGGGGGTGGTAAAAAAATGCAGCCAATAGCAGCTGGAGGGGGTCGTCGTAAAAGGGTTAAGATCAAGGAACGGAAGTGTGGCGTCTGCGGCAAGCCTGGGCATAATGCGCGTACTTGTGTAGAAGTTGTAGATACGTCTAGCGAAAAAGAATCCGATTGATTTGAATCAATGCGATATGTTGTTGTTGAGTTATTTGAATTTGTTGTTGCAAGGTGCCAAAAAGTGTCTCGCTCGCTTGTATGTCTCGCTCGCTTGTGTGGTACGTTACGGTAACTTTAAACAACTGCCCTTTTTCGCGTTTATTTTTACTTATAATTAATTTAGTTTTATGTATATATATATATATATTGTCTAGTTTTCTTAATTTTTCAACTTTTTTTTTCTTTTTGTAAACCTAATACTATTTCTATTTGCGTTCGTTAAAATAATTTATATTTGCCTACCTCTCGGATTTTAATTATACGTTTTTTATCTTTATTTTTTCGTTTTTAAATTAATTATTATGCTTTTTCGAAACTAAAGCAAAAAGATACGCCACTGCCGTTATGGTTCGCGTCCTTATAGCGCAATTCCTATCCCTACTAATTACGTATATCGCCTTTATTTCGGCAAAGCTAAGGATATTTTCTGTTAAGGATTATTTGGTGCTCCAAGTGCTATTGGCTTGGCAGACCCACTTATGTAGCTAGCTTTGCTTGGCGGGCCCATATATAGCTAGTTTGTTCGCCCACTTCTGTATTCTTAGTTCTAGATCTTCAATCTTACATTATAATCCTTAACAAGTGGTACCCATTATCCGGGTCGGCGAATCAGTCGTCGTCAGGGATCTACGCCCTAAGGAACATGTTTTAAAAGATCCTGCCACGAGTAACAGCTTTCTCGCCAGTCATTGCATCTTCGTCGGTTGCTTTGACTCGTCGTCCAGGGGGGAGATGACACGCAAACAATAACGTTATAGGGATCGTATACGGGTGACCTCGTCGAACTGTCAAGTTCGACGACAGATCCTTTATACGCCCGGCCACCGTTGACGCCTACGATACCTACTATGGCCAAGTTAACAGCTAACCGTCGACATCTTCAATGGTCAAGTCGACGACCCTCTGATTACGTTAACAATTGCCAACAGCCCACGACAATTTTTTAGTCGACAATAACAGCTATACCGGTAACCATATTAACAACCTTATATTTTACGACGATACAATTAGATGGTTTCATATATCTGCTATAACACGACGTCCTTCGACGGTTACGACGGTTTCGATTAAGACGACGAAATTAACTTTTCCAATATAACAAGATTAAGGTTACGGTTAGGAAGTAACAGCGAATTTAACAACTTCGACGGGGCTAACGTCAAATCTTTTGCCAATTCGACGGTTAGGGAATTTACCTTTCCTATTTAATAATCCGACGGTTATATAGGATATAAGGACCTCGACGATTGGGACTTGTCGTTGAGAAGGATTTTTTTTACGGTAAAAATATTATAATGACCTCGACGATAAAGCTTGTCGTCGAGAAAGATTCTTTTTACGATAAAGATAAACATAGACATAAACATAAATACCACGATATAGATTTAAGCAGCAGCCGGAAATGCATCAAGTTTTTATACGTTCTATATAGAACAGCGGTAAGCAGCTGGGACGGCTGCATATATTCGTCTAAGGGGAACATTTGTTAAGGATTATTTGGTACTTTAAGTGCTAATGGCTTGGCAGACCTACTTATGTAGCTAGCTTTGCTTGGCGGGCCCATATATAGCTAGTTTGCTCGTCCACTTCTATATTCTTAGTTCTAGATCTTTAATCTTACATTATAATCCTTAACATTTTCCATCTTTACCGAAGTTTCCCTTTTAAGGTTTCCTACACGTTTAGATTCCCGGATTCCTTCGCTTATATTAATTACTTTGGTAATTATAATATATGCGAACTTATAAGTTAATTTGCTCTTTATTTGCCTTATTTTTATTAACGTATCGGTTATTTTTAAAAATTCTTTATTATTATAACTTTTGATATAATTCGCTTTTAAAAGTTTATTAAATAATCGATTAAAACGCCCGACTAGTTGGGCGAGGACGACGATAGCAATCCTACTCAAGGCACAGGTTTTAACTAACGTAGCCTTTTCGTTATTATTTAATAACGCTTTATTTAGGCCTTTCTTGAAATACTTTCTACTTACCGGGTAAAGTTTGGTCTAAGCGGTAAGGTCGGTATTATTACGATAAGTTGCCCTATTTTCCTTGTTGTTCCGAGCGTAATTTATTAATGTTTTTTTCAGTTCCAAGTAGCTCGTCGTAAATACCAATCAATAGTTGCTAGTTGCCGTACCCTATTTTTCTTTCGTTATACGGCTTCCGCGCTTTTAGATATAAATACCTTCGATATTCCAATAATTCTGTTCCGTAACTAATAAGATTAGCCTGCTATTAAGAAAAAAGCTTACCGTCGCCAAACGCTTCCGCGTTTATTACCTAAAGATTACGGCTTTAACGCTTAGCTTGCGGCCTGTATAGCCTTTATCTAAAAAATAAAAAAAGCTTTCCGCCGTAACGATAATACCTTTAAATTTAGTTCTGAGGATTTAAATAGTAATAATTAAGATAATAAGCTAATTCGTTTCGTTATAAATATACGAAATCTTTTAGCTTAATTCGATAATATTTTAAGATAACTTTAAATTCTTTAAAGAATTAGGTTCGACTTTTAATAGTATAAATAAAAATATATAATTCGTATTATTTTTTATAGTAATTTTATAAATTTTCCAGGGCGGTATTATTAACGTTTCGATATTTTTTTATAACAAAAATATCTTTATATAGCTATTCTTTAATCAATTTGTTTTATAATTTCGAGCTAACGAAATAACTTATTTTTCCGTTATTTCTGTCGTCGGTAATACCTGCTAATAATTTTTTAAGCGTTTTGTATATTTTCGCTGCTAACTTATTAATTATATTCGGAAAGCTAACTTATTTACTTTACTTCGTACTATAATTACCTTTAAAAGGTACGTTAATTTACGACGTTTTTAACTTTTTATTTGGTATCTTTTTTGAATTCGGGTATGGTTAATAAATAATTAGTTTTAATTGTTTAAGGTTTTAATAATTAGATTAAAAAAACAAAATGCAAACGGTTATATTACTAAAAAAGGGTTAAATGATATACCTAAGAACCAATTTTGCCAATAACGCGGAATAACGTCTCGGATAAGCATTCCGGATGGTCTCTAGCACCTCGCAACAACCAATTCAAATTACTCAACTACAACACATCAAATCAACTCAAATCAATCGAATACTTCTTTGCTAACTGGATCTACAGCTTGTTTCCAAGTACACGCATTATATTAAAGCTTGTTGTGGACGCTATATTGCCATTCCTTCCTCCTAATCTATATGCGACCGACTACTCGCAGCAGCTGCTAGCAACAATTCTATACCATAACATTCTGCCGGCTAAAAAGGACTTGTTTATCCTATATAGCAAGTATTCCTCTTTCTCAGAAACGTTTGTTCTAATCGTGTAATTGCGTAGGTCTCGAGTTATTGCAAAATCAAGTCCGATACGCCCTGCCATACGCCCCGCGAGACGCCCCGCAACGCCCCCCAGCGCGCCCCCAACGCGCCCTCCAACGCGCCCTCCAACACGTTCTACAACACCTTTCTCGACATATATCTTCAACGTATTAAAGCCGGACAGAGAATGCTCGCGTATTTGGGTTAAGGACTCGGTTGATAATCGTTTTCTCGTCGGTCGGCTATAATTCTTACGAAATGGGGGTAATATTAGCTTGGACGCGTTAGGGACAGTCGGTTGCAGGCGGGTTAGAAGGGAAGAAATGGCAACATAACGTCCGTAACAAGCCTTGATATAATACCTGCACTTGAAAACAAGCTGTAGATCCAGTTAGCAAAGAAGTATTCGATTGATTTGAGTTGATTTGATGTGTTGTAGTTGAGTAATTTGAATTGGTTGTTGCGAGGTGCCAGAGACTATCCGGAATGCTTGTCCATTCGGAATGCTTATCTGAGACGTTAGTCCAATATATTTAAAAGCTAGCTTACAGTATTTAATCCTTAAATTTTTTATTAATAACCTTACTATTTATCCCATTTTAAAGGTAAAAAATTTATATTTGTTATTATAATATTTCTTATATATTTCGGTCGTTTTTCGCTATCATTTCCTTAATTCTATTCGGATTTTTTTTGGCTTTTAAATTTGACATATATTTCAAAAACACTTATTAAAATGCCTTAATCTTAAAAAAAGAAATTTAAATTTAGGTTAATATTTATACAAAGCTTTAAAAAAGGTTGTTTCGATATCATTAGTAATTATAAAATTAATTGCAAAAAAAGCTTCGGGTAATAATTTGGGCCAGGTTAACTGGTAGTTTCCGATAAAGTAACGTCAGTAATATTCGAATATATAGTTTATTTTTTCCCTTTGTTTATCGGTTTAGGAATAAAACATAATCGAAAATCTTTATTCAACTTTAATATAATAGCAAAAGTTTTTCCAAAATACATTAGTAAATACTGAATTTTTGTTAAAAATAATCTTTATAAAGGCTTTATAATAATATTCGATCTTTCAATAAAATAATTTTGCAAATTTAATATTAATAATAATAATAGCGGTTACAAAAAAAATATTATCTTTATAAATCGGTTTATTATCATTAGAATAATATAAACCTTATAGTCTTAATATTAAACTAAAAATAATTCAGTAATAAAATTTATAGCTAATTTTTTTATAAGTAATAAAAATATAAATAATGTTTATAATTTACTATAGGGCTGGTAATATTTCGCTTTGTTTTTAAAGTAGATAATATAGTTTTTAACGTAATTTTGTACGTCTTTTTTTAAGTTCGGCCAAAAGTATAGTTGTTTAATTTATTGCTAGGTTTTTCTTATATCGAAATAACTAGTAAAAGGGTTATTATAGTACATTTTTAAAATTTAGTAATATACGGCCTTTTCGTTTTAGATATATAATCGATTTTTGTATTTAATTAATCCTTTAGTACCGATATTCCATTAAGAATTTATAAATATATCGTTTGCGAATCCTTTTTAAATCTGCTTATATTCGAGATTGCTTTTTTAAATGGTACGAATAAGGTTAAGGAATATTTTCGGGACTGGCGATTGGGCTGGGTCTTATAACGTTTCCGTAATTTCCAATTTGCTTAAGCCTTAATTTGCTATCCGCGCCCGTTTACGCGTAATTATTTAAATTAAAATTTTACGCTTTTCGGACGTCCTTTTTGTAAAAAGAACGTTAATTAATATCTCCGGCTTAAAATATGCTAGCGATAACTTAAAATTTACCGTTAACTTCTTCTCGAACGTAAGCAATAATATTAAATTATCCTCCCTTTTTTCCATATAATCAAAACTTTTCGAAATTAAATTAACCTGGTTTCGTTTCTTTAATTAATATCTAATTATATAATCGAAAAGTGCAAATAATATATATTACCGGATTTATTTATTATTAAGTTTCGGAATATTTATAAAGTTTCGCAAATTTAAATAGTTTAATTTAATCTTTACGGTATATTTATTACTTTATAAATAATAACGCTAATATCGGAAAAACTTTACGATAATCATTATTTCTTAATCGAACGTCCCGTAGTTTAGCTTTATATCGTTAAACTTTCGTAACTAAAACGCGATTAAGTGTTACTTTCTTTAATTATCTTTTTATAATAAAGTTCTAAATATAGTATATTTCGAAACGTCGATTTTTATCAATATTTGCTTTTTAAGGTCGAAATATATTAAAAAGGTATTTTACTAAATACAGTTACAAATTTCCTAAAAGCTTTTTTTACTAGTTTATGCAAAAAGTTTCCTTTTAAAATTTTTTTGGTATAGGTTTTTTTAAATAACGCATTAAAAAAGCTGTAATCCGTAAAAACTCTTTAATAAAACGGTAGTAAAAGTTGTAAAACTTAATAAATTGTTATATGGCATAAATAAATTCGGATTCCGGTTATTTTTAGATAATCTTTATTTTAATCGGATCCATAAAAATTCCGTCTTTTAAAATTATATATTTAAGAAATTTAATAAAACGTTAATAAAATTAGTATTTAAATGGTTTTATATAAAGGTCGGTATTTTACAGCCTTCCGATTATCTTTTGTAGGTATTTTATATAAAACTCTTTATTTGCCTAAAAAATTAATATGTTATTAAGGTAAACTATGCAAAAATATTTAAAAATACCTTAAAGAGCTTAGTAAATATAAGTTTGAAAAATTGCAAAGGTATTAATTAATCTTATAAATAAGATAAGGAATTCATAATGCTTATAGCGTATACAAAACGAGGTTTTTTATTCGTTACTTTCCTTAATACGGATGCGGTAATAAATATCCTTAAAATCGATTTTGGAAAAAACTTTAACTTTTGTGATACGGTTAAACAGTTCCGAAATAAGTAGGAAAGTATAACGATTTTTAACTGTTATTTTGTTAAATCTACAGTAATTTACATATAAACGTAATTCTTTATCCTTTTTAGATACGAAGAAAATAAGAGTTTTAGTAAAGTTAATTAATTTCCCAATTTTGTCGTAAGCTTTTATCTGTTCGATATAAACTAAAGGATATATAGAAAAGTAAAAAAATTTAGTACTAAATAAAAAATTAATTATATAATCAGTTTCCTGTCGGCTAAGTAAAATGTTTACATTATTAATATTAAAAGAGTTTGCATAATTTCGAATAGTTTTAGAAAAATCTTGAATATTTATAAGCTTTAAAGCCGAAATATCGACGGACTTATTTTTAACATATATTAATTTTAGTAAGATAATAACGGCGTAACAAATTGCCCGGTTTTTACAAATTTTTGCAAAAGTTTTTAGCGAAAATAATTTAAAAAATAAGGCATAAAAACCGTAATACTATTAATTCAAAGCCGAATTAAGGATAATACGTTAGCTTATTAATATTGCTTGTAATAATAAAATAAGACTTCCGTCCTTTTTTAAATTTCGATTAATAGTAATATAAAGGCGTTTAACTTAACGGGTAATTTTTTTTCGTTTCGAAAAATAAATTTAATCCAGTAAATTCCGTACGTAAGGATAAATACATTTCCAAGTATATTTAAGCTAACAGCTCGATAAAGGGCTTATATTAATTTATGCTTTAAAATAAAACTGTAACTAATTAAATTGATATAAAGCAAAAATTTAAATTAATATTAATATATATAGGATATTTTTTTCTTAAGAAAATAATTGTATATAAGGTATAAAAGGTACGCGAAATAGGAACGAAAGGATAAAAATTAGGCCTAAGTTTAATTATTGTACTTAGGCTTTTTGTTAGGGATTACAAGAGTCCGGGCACACCTGCCGGATCCTCGTATATATATACCTACATGTCCCTACGTAATTTTCGATAATATACGGAATCCAAACTTTTACATCTTTATACAGTTATACGTATCCTACGTAAAGCTAATCGTAATACGTAAAAAACCTTAAGTTAAACGCTATAATATCTTATTATTATTTTGTTATTTTTATTATTATTTAAGTAATACTTATTATCCGAATTAAAACCCAATTTTCTTTATTATCTTATTATTTTTACTTACTTAAAAATGAGTATACGAAAAAAAGTACGAAATAAAGATAATACTTAACGTTAAACTTGATAAGTATATCTATACTAGCAAGAAAAAAATTCGAAAGTATACGAAAAGTATACGCTTTTATCGCCAAATATTTTAACAACCGGTACCTGTCAGATATAGGGAACATCAGATGTGTTGTTGTATTTAGCTAAGTTGCAGGTGCTTATTGCACGCGTGCAGCTCTAAGTAGTTTAGCCACGGAGCATATATGGGCCGATCATTAGATGACCTTTCCGTATGGGGCGCTACGCACCCCCCAGCTAGCTGACATACCCCCTTAACGCCTTAAAGCATTCACGGCATTAATCGTCACACTTCATCACTTCCTAAAGCCACAGCTATCTATTCCACCTTTCCTCCGGCGATTAAGTCTTCCTAATTAGCCAATTCCTCGTCGGAAATCTTTCTTAAAGCTTTCCTTTACCGGTTTAAGGCTTTTATAACTTCTATTAATTTTAACTGCTTTTTAAAGTACCTAAAAGCTTTTCGTAACAGGGCTTTAGTTAATCCGTTAGCCAGCATATTACCAGTAGGTATATAATTTACTTTAATTAGGTTTCTTTCTGCTGCCTTTTGCAGTCTGTAATAATGTATATTTACGTACCGTAGTTTTATTTTTAAAAGGGCGACGTCGGCGTTAACTAGCTGTATTATTTATTAATTATCGTACCATATATTTAATGGTTCTATATTTAAGATAATTCCTAATTTTTTAATTAGTCGAAAGCTAAATAAGGTTTTTTTTTATAATTTACGTAAAAAATAGCAACTTCGTTTCGCTTATAAAAGTAGTTATTATATTTTATTTATTCGCCCCTTATTTTATCACTTTTCCGAACAGCTTTATAACGTAAGCTTGGAAACTTTTTCGATCGATCGTATTATTTATAAAAAAAGCGTCGTTTTAAGTATTTATCGAATTCTTGCTACCAAACTATAACGTTAACGTTTTGGTTCCGATTAGGTATAATATAATTCGATCGGCAGCTTTGTAATATACGTTATTAGGATTTAGGTTAAATCGTGCAAGTCGAAATATAGCAAAGCATATATCGGGTCGAATATTAACGGTTATATATAAGATGGAACCGATTTTTTTTTGATATTTATTAATAAACCCTAAATAAGC
Source organism: Monosporascus sp. mg162 (assembly GCA_004155945.1). Classification (NCBI taxonomy): domain Eukaryota; kingdom Fungi; phylum Ascomycota; class Sordariomycetes; order Xylariales; genus Monosporascus; species Monosporascus sp. mg162. The sequence continues at coordinate 31,520 of QJNY01000601.1, read as the reverse complement.
CAGATCAAGATTCGGCAATAGCTTGACGCTTATTATGGGCGTATCTGGGTAACTATTTAAACTTTCTTTAGGGATTAAATTAACTAATTTGTTTATAAAATCGGATTAAAATAACCAAATTTTTCTGTTAAGTTTATATTTAATTACTTCGATGCCGAGAAATTATTATAAGTTTTTACCTTTTATAAGAGTATACCGTTTTTACACCTATTAGATTAACTAATCGACGAGATTTTAATCCCTTTTCTTATACGCGGCGATAATATCGTTTACGAAAAAAAAAGGAGCATTCTTTAACGGATAAAGTAACAAGGTTCGTACGGAACGGGGTTAAATCCTAAATCTTTTAATATGGTGGTAAATTCCTTTTATTAAAGTAAAGGTAAATTTTTTAATTTATATAATACCTTTTTAATTAAAAGTATTTTTTTACGTTATATATAACCTGGAGGTATTTTTATATATATTTTATAAAGCAAATTCGCATTAACGAAAACGTTTACAGCATTATATTACTTCAGCTTTAGGTTAAACTTAGCCGCGATAGCGATTAAGGCTCGAAATAACCTTTTAGCAAATATAAATACGTATATATCGCTATAAGCGTTTTTTAGCTATTAATCGCTTCGTACGACGAAACGGGTTTTGCATTTTTATAACCAGCCATATTTATTAAACTTATAAACGTATACCTATATATACCCTAAAATTTATTTTCCTTTAGCAGAAAATTAATTAACAACTTTCCAAAACTACATTTTCTTATAATTTTATAAATAAACCTTTTCGGCTTTCCTAAATATTTCTTCTAAAAGGTATATACTTAACTTTTTATAGCTTCGCGGCAGTAACAGTAAATTTCGCCTATATACCCGGCCCTATAATGTAAATACCGTACGTACTATTATTATAAAACTTTTCTGATTAAAGTAACGTATATTTCGGAATTTTATTTTCTTTAAACTTCCGCAATTTACCGGCCGGTTACGCGTACTTATAAAATAAAGTATTCGTTCTGCATTAAATGCGGCTTTTTATAATTTATAGTCGACTTTAATAATATTCTTATAATACGGAACGTACGGGAAAATAATTTCGATCCGTAAAATATCTTCGTTTTTTACCGTTACTTTAAGTTAAATAATGTAACAAGAGCTTAAAATTACCTTTATTTTTTCCGTCGGCGCAATGATCGTAATAATTATTAAGGTAAACGCTGGTAACGGTAATAATTTAAAGGACGAAAGTAATTCGAACATAACGATCATATAAAAATAATTAATTTTATACGAACAAGCTTATTTTTCCCTATACCGTACGTCTTCGTCGACGTCTATGGCGCTTTAAAACTATTCTTTCTATTTAGCCGGTAATTAAATTATTCCGCTTAGGTTTTTATTTTCCTTTTATATATAAAGTAAGTAACTATTAACCTAATTAAGTATTTTTATTTATCAGAACAATCTTTATAGCTTATCTTCCGTAATATGGAAAAGGTCGTTTTTAAAATCTTTAATATTACCTAAAAAGGTAACTTTTTCATTAAATAGTACGTTTCGAATAGCGATACCCTTATTAATTAACGGGTTCCAGATTTCGTAAATATTCGTAAATCGGTAACCGACGAAAAACCCAATTTATGCCTTAAAATTCAACTTTTAAAATCTCTGTTCTTTCTTTATGGCAGCAGCTGTTATAATATAAGCCATACAGCTATATACTTATAAATAAACCTACTAAGGCTTCCGATCAAATACTACAACGTCGTCCTTATACGCTAGGTAAATATAGTAAACCTCGTATAAGCTTTGCTAAAAAAGTACGTATTCAAAGATACGGTTATACAGGTATACTACCGCTTTAAAAATGTACACGATCAAAAACGCAAGTAACTTAACGCCACTTCGTATCGTAATCGCTTTTTCCTTAATTACACCCCTTAAACGTTCTGCACCCCCGTTCTGGGCCTATATATACGGTACTAAAGGCTCGAGTCTAATACTAAAAAAAAGCGATTAAAACATATCTCGAAGTTGGTAATTCTTCAGGATTTCGTTATCGCATTCGATTACCTATAGAAAAACCTTATCTTAATTCTTTAAAACTTCTAAAAAATATCGAAACGCTATAATCAATATATTCTGCTCTCGGTTCTTAAGGTAAATATCCTAAATAAATCTTAAATATCTGTCGGTAACGAACATAACGTATCTATACCTTTCTAAGTCTTCTTCGAAATCTGTAAAGTCGACGGCAATTTTCTATCCTAATCGGGATACTTCCTTCCATAACTCGCGGCGTATTAGCCTTTTAGCCTTCGTCTTACTACATACTTAGCATTCGACTATTATATAACTCTTCAAGCGGACTCCTTTTACATAAAACTACAACTGGGCGATTACTTCGGGCCTTAAATATCCTAATCTTAAGTGCCAAATCGTACCGTTACCGATTCGTAATAATCTCGCTGTATATAAGTTAACGTTTTATTTATAAGCTACTAAGGCCGCATAAGTAACTATTACGCTAATATCTTCAATAAGCCACGTCGTACAAACGTAACGATTTCGTACCGTTAAAGCTTCGAAATACCACATCAACCTTTCCGTATCCCTTAATCGACACAAAACTGTTACGTGCGTACATCCCGTCGCCTTATACGGTTGGCCTAAAATTTAAGAATTTGCTAATAAGGTTAAAAATATATATTATTAATCCTAAATCCAGGATGAAAAATTCTTTAAAAGGTAAAACAAGGCGTTTATTACGTTACGTTAATTGGAAATCAAAAAACATACTAGGATATATTTTATTCTCTTTAGGAATTAATTTATCTTTTATATAGTTAATTTATCCATAATCTTTAATAAACGGTTAATTTCTTCCTTTAAAAACTAATCAGCAGTAATTCGCTTTTTAATTATAACTTTTATTATTCTGTTAAACCTAAATTTTACTAGGGCTTTATTAAGGAACGTATAATAACATTAAATTAACTTATGCAAAGTATTTAAACATGCTTTATAACAAATATCTTATACGTTCGACTTTTAACGTTTTCGCTTACTGGTACTTCGATTCGAATATAAACTTCCACGGCTACTTCGTTTCGACCCTCGTCCAAAGTCTCTATTACGCGGCTGGGCGCCGGTAAACTTGGAATTATCCTAATCAAAATCGTCTTATTTAAATAAATCCGCAAAAGTTCCGTAAAACGTCGGAAATACCGCTTTAACGTTTCGTAATATAAATAGTAAATAAATTTGGGCCCAATAATTCAAAAGGTTAACAGCTACCTTTTAATAACTAATCGTACCGCTTTTAATTTCGGCTTTTCTCGTTATCTAAAACGAGATTTTCCAGGATTTCATAATAAAAGTTACAGCTATACATAAGTCGTTAACCTATCCGATTATCGTATTCGTTTCTGGGATTTTATATCGTTACCCCATAGCCATAATCTTTTGCTATTTTCCGATCTATTCGTTTAGCTTTTTTTAGCAAACTTCGAAACTTACTTTAATATTTCGCGGTATTCCCGTTAGGTATTAATCATAAACCTATCGTCGTACACCTTGCCAGATTTAGCTAACATAGCATACCATTTTCGTAAATTTTTTCCTAGGAAAAGATTCGTCTGTTTAATAGCTGGAAATATAAATTCCAAAACTCATTTCGTTAAGTCGTTAATGTTCTTGCAGAAAATATCGTACTTCCGATTTTTATAAGTATACGCCGTATATTTCTAGTTATAAGCTTGTTTATTTTCGGTCGTTATCTTAAAAATATTCGTTAGCTAATTCGTAGGATCGATTTTTTCGATAGTTCCTATAAAAAATGGGATATTAATTCGCGTCGGAAAACGGACTCGTTTTTTTAGATAAAAGGTTATATCGGATTCTATAGATTTAACAGGCCACGGACGTAACTAATTAGAATCGATATAATCTCAAATTTTAAAAGCGTATACCTTAAACTGGAATTCTTCCTTAAAGTAATCCCAGTTCTTAAATCCCTTATAAATAATGGAGGACGTCGATGGTACAGTCGCCATTATAGCTAATAAAGTATATAAATAATTGTTATTAATATACAACCTATATCGTTTTAACAACAGCTGATTAATTGATATATAACGCTAATTAAGCGAATAAAAGTTTTAATTGTTAGATATAGGGGACATTAGATGTGTTATTGTATTCAGCTAAGTTACAGGTGCTTGTTGTACGCGTGCAGCTATAAGTAGTTTAGCTACGGAACATATATGCCCCGATTATTAGGTGACCTTTCCGTATATGGGGCGCTACGCACCCTCCAGCTAGCTGACAGTACCTTTTATGAAAGTATTAAAAAATTATTCAATTTCTTAAAAAAGGAACTTATTTTAACGTCGCTTTTAATAACTCTTACGGTATAATAATTATTAACGTATTATATTCGATAATTTTCTTAATTTATTAGAAAAAAACCGATAAGTTATTCGATTAATAGTTTAAAACTGTTTATATATATCTTAAATCTTTTTAGGAAAACAACGTCGAGCTCGACAATTTCCTTTTTAAAGGAAAAATACTTAAGCAATTAAACTTTTTAAAAAATCCGACAAAGTTATTATTTATATCGTTAGCAGAGTTAGCACTTATATCGCTAACAGAAAAACGGAAGCAGTTAAACCTTTCCGAAATTTCAACAAAACTAATACCTACACCGATAAATAAGCCAAAGTTTTAGGAATTCCAGACCGCAGAAAATATTCCGGTTAGGGTAACCCTTAAGCAAAAGAGTATATTAGTTTTTCCGCCAGAAAATCCCGAGTTATCGGCCTAAAGCGCAAATTAAGACGGCCTTTTAAACTTATCCGAACCTTCGAACAGGAACGATGGTATAATACAAACCTTAGCTTTTTTTTTAAGAAAATAAAAGAATTTCGCGTTAATTAAGGCGTAACGCCCGTTACGTATAATTAAATTTTAATTAAGAAAATTGCAGAGTTATACCAATTTCGCGTAATAAACGTTGAATTGTTTTGGCTAAACGAGAAAAAAGCTAAGTATAACAGCTTAATTATTTTTTATAACTAAAAGCAGGTATGCTATCGTAATATATATCTGTAAGTAAAAGAAATAGAAAAATAAGCGGATATAAATAACCGAAAATCCGCCATTTTTAAAAAAGCTTAGACCTTATTTCGTAATAACGTTTTGGCTTGGTGGAAGTAACAGCTTTCTGAGCTTGACAAAAATCGCTTTCGGTTAAAGCTAACGATCTTTTTAGACGTTGTATTAAAGTAGTTCGGGATTAAGCCAGAAAAAGCCCAGGAATAATTAATTAAAAACTGGTATACTTTTAAAGATAACAAATAAGGGAAACCGGTTAAAACTTACGTTGTGGAATTATTTAAGTACGCTAAATTATGGGGTAATTTAATTAAATTTTAGCTATTTACCCGCTTGTACTAAAATTTGTACCCGGCTTTTTAGGTATTATACCTTCGACCAAAAAGAATAGATAGTATTATAATATATCTGGACAAGGTCGACAATAAAGCCAAGGCCAAAAAAGCAAAATTAAACGATTTGCCAAAATTAATTTTTACCTTATAAAGCGATTTATATAATAATATAAAAAATCAGAATAATACAGTTTATTAAACGAATAATAACCGCAATAGCCGCCGGTTCCAACGCCAAAAGTCGCCATGGCGTAATCGAAAATTATCCGGATTTCGTGCTTTTAATTCGAATTTCCGTAATTATTCCGGAAACCGCCGAAGACAGGGATAACGACGCGAAAAATCGCGTTTTCGTCAGCATTCCGAACGCGAAAAACGTTCGAATTATCCGGATCGCGGAATTTACTAACGCCGTTTTGAATGATACCGAAAATTCGGTTAAAAAACCCGACGTCAAAATAGAACTTATATATTTGTTAACGAAAAAACCGTATAAAAGTACGAGAAAGACGCCGAAAATTATCAATCCGTTTTACAGACTAACGGTTACCTTTATTTTAGCAAGGGCAAAGTTAAATTAAAGCTTAATTATAAAGAAAGTTAAATATGTATTAAGGATAACGTTATCAAAAATACGTACTTCGTATATCCTGAAAAACCTGATAAAACGCCAGCTACTAAAAATACCGATAAAGAATCGAATTACTTATATCAACGATGCGATACGTAATATAGTACGGTTAACTTCCTTGTCGGCCATGTATAAAAAGGATATATATTTAAAGAACAAGCAGTATCAAAAATTATACGAACGGTAAATTTCTCGAAACCCGTTTCAAAAGCTGTTAACGTGAACGGAATAATATATTTCGTTTTAAATAACGAGCAAATAATTAAGATTAATCCGAACCCGATATTAAGAAATTATATATAACGAAAAATGTCGTACCTAAAAGTAAGAGTTAAAGCTAATATTAATACGTAACCTATAAATATTTATATAGATACGGGAAGTTCGTTAATTTTCGCCGACCGAAAATAAGTAATTTTGTAAGCCAAAAATCGGAAACTTTATAAATATAACCTTATTTACGTTAAAAACGGTAATTTATAAAGTCTTATTCATACTTAAATAAAATTCGATTTTTATATAAAAAGTTAAATTAAAGGTATATAAATTAACGGCTATTTTGTAATTAAGATAAACATAATCGATAACTTTAGGCTAAAGATATTGCTAAGTACCGAATTTTTAATCTAGCATGGAATTAAAATCGATTTCGTTAAAAAAAACTATACTTTCCGATTAATTTTTAATATAAAAATAAAAAAGAAACCTGTTAAAACGGTAATTTTAAAGCTAATACGGCGAAAGGTTACAATTACCTATATAATAATCATCTTTACGATAATTATAACGTTTATTAACGTGGATTACGTCGACTTGCCCAAATTAACGGATAAAAAGAATCGGATAATTTAACCGGTATACATAATAACGGACTATCTAAAAACGTTTAATCTTACTTTCGATAAATTTATTCTAAAACAAGCTATCTTTTATAACATTAAAACTTAACCTTTAATAATTAAAAAAAACGAAAAATTTAATACTATATATAACTATGCGGATAACGAAAAGGCTTAGTTAATTAACTAATACAATATTAAGTAATATTAGAAAACCGGTTTAACTCGAAAAAAATAAGTTAATATAATCGAAAAAAAACTTATACTTCCGTTATAAAAAACGCAAAAGATACGAAAACGGATAAACGCCTAAGCGCCGACTTTTACACCCCGTTATACGGCATAACGAAACCAACGGACGTCCTGTCCATCAAATTCAAAAACGGCGCGGCTATCGTAAATAACGACCCGGTAATTAGCAATAAAATACGCTATCTTATCGAGAGCTACGACGTTTTTCGGGATAAAGGCATAATACCAATACCTAAAAAACATAAAATGCGTATCGACCTTGTCGACGGATAACAAAAGTAATTTAAACCGGTTAGAATATGCTCGATAAATGTTAAAAATCGCCAAATCTTGGATAAAAAACACGACGACCTGTACAAAAAAAGAAAGATATTCTTTTAAAACGAATCTACTTCCGTAATAGTCCCAGTTTTCGTCGTATAAAAGAAATTAAACATTAAACATAAAAAAAAGTAAGTAATAACCGACTTTAAACTGCTTAATAAAATAATCGTCCTTAACGTTTGTTTTTTACCCGACCAGAATAATATTATAAATAATATAACTAGCAAAACATAATTTAATTTATTCGATATATTTAACTTTTACTTTTAACTGCTAATACAAACGGAATACCGGAACCGCATAATAATTATTAGTCTCCGAAAACTGAAAAGGTTTAACGTAATTATAATAAGCTTTCGTAACGCTCCTGTTTTTGTTTAACGGTTTATAGATAAACTATGTTTCGCATATAAACGCTTTGTACGTACATATATTAACGATATTATTATCTTTAGCACCAATACCAAAGAATATATAAAGCACTTATGTATCGTATTGGACATATTAAATAAAACGCAAGTCCATATTAACGCGGAAAAGTTCTTCGTCGGCTTTCCAGTAATTTATTTACTAGGCTATAACGTTAATAGAAACGGAATTTCCAAAATTGATAACTGTATAAACGCATTTAAAAAGCTCACTTTTTTTAATACGCTCGATGCTTTGGAAAACTACTTAAGTATAGCAACCTAACTGCGTAAAAAAATCGCGTAATATAACGTTAAAGCACCCTCTTCGAACAACGAAAAACGAAGCTGCTGGCGAAACTTAAAGAATCGGGAACCTTACCTACCAAAATATCGAAACAAGCGAAATAAATGCATACTTTTAAAATCGAATTCGTACCGACGGACGAAAAAAAAAAGATATAAAATTAGCTCTAATACTACTTATACACTTAATACATTACGTATTACCACCAGAAAAACAAACTTTTCTTTTTTAAGGTAAACGCCTGTAAAAAGGCTTATAGCATTATAATTTTCCAACTGGCTGGCGAATAAGACGATCAAGCTATCTCTGGCAAAAATATACCTAAAACCGAAATTAGGCCTATCCTTTTTATGTCCAAGCTAACCTCTAACGTAAAAAAAAAGTACGGATCTACAAAAGGAAAAATGGCCGCCTTAATATAGAAATGTAGAAAGTTCCGAAAGCTTATTCAGTTTAGCCGATTTCCGCTTAACGTTTTTATTAATTATGCTTTTACAAAAAAAAATCGTTATTTATACGTTTTTAACTACCATAGAGCTTAATAAAACTAACTTCAAGTTAATTAATGCAGCTAATTTCTTATTGCAATTTTAACTAAAAATATACCATATTTTAAGAAAGCTTAACGTAATACCAAACGTATTGTTACGCTTGCCGATAGTGGTCTCGGATTAAAAAATAACTAAACAAAACGAATTTAACGAGTTAAATAATATATAGAACGATACTAATATTTGATATTTTCTAACGGAAAAAGACAAAACCTTTTAAGTTACTTCCGTTCTTAATAACAAATTTAAGGCCCGTATTATTAAAGAATACGTAACAGATTACCGGTATAAGTACGTATATATTATATTACAGGAAATAAAAGCTGGCGAACGCAAAAAAGGGCAGTACCAGCCGTTTAAGTTACAAAATAACTTCCTTTACTACGTCGGGCTAGACGGCCATAAAAAGTTATACATCTTATATACTTACATTTAGGACTTTTTAAAGCTTATACATAACAAAAAGTACCATTTTGACAGGAATTGTATAATAAGAAATTTACGCAACATCTACTTCGCAAAGAAATATTTCAAAATAACGAAATATCTCAGCTTTTATACGGTCTGCTAAAAAAACTAAACGGATCGAAACAAGTTACCAAGGGAATTATCACCCCTGCCAGCGGTTAAGTTGCCGTACCATACGATAACCATGGACTTTATTACGAACACGCCGGAAGTAACATTTACAAATGCCTGTTAAGCATTAACAAGGTATAATACGTTAAACAACTTATGTATCATCTCGTATAAAGCTAGCAAAAAAAGGTTATTAATACCTAATAATACGCGGTATACGGCCAAGGATTAGGTAACAATAACGTTAAAAATGCTACAGTTCTACGATTAAGAGTTATCTATTACCATTATCAGCAATAAGGATCCAAAGCTTATATCTGCCCTATAAAACGAAATATTTAACGTTTTAGGTATTAAATTACTTTTCTTTGCAGTATATCATCCGTAAACGGACGGATTATCTAAAAGAAAAAACCAAACCGTTAAAATCGTTATATGTTTCTATATAGCTACGGACTTTAACGTTCCATAAACGGACATAATACCCGCTTTGTAACATTATCTAAACAACTTCCTAACAGTTACAGTAAGATAATCCCTTAACAAACTAATACTCGGATCAACTTAGGTTAACTTTAAATATATTAAACGAAAAAAAAGGAACGGTAATCTCGGAAAACGCGATGAATATCGTACGAAAGAATTATATTAAGGAAACCGCATAGCTAGCCAATTTAGCCAATATGCTTGCGAAAAAGAAATAGGATAACCGGCATACCCAGACGGAATTCAAAAAAGGCGAAACCGTATACCTTAGGCTATACCAGGGATATTACTTACCTAGGTAACTTAAACGGAAATGGTCGCTTACTCGGGCCGGTCCGTTTAAGATTTTCGAGCAAATAGAAAACTAAGCATATAAGCTGAACTTTCTTACCAATTAAAAAATTCATCTTATCGTTTCGGTAATATAATTATATAAGCTAAAGTAAGAGAAAAATCTATTTAAATGAAAAACTGCTAAACCCGGTTTAATAACCGTAAAAGGTAACGTACAGGAATGGGAAATCGACGGCATCGTGGACTGGCGAATTCGTTAATACAAAAAAACCCATCCGTCAAATATTTCGTTAAATAAACAGGATATATAACAAAAGATAACGAATAACGTTCCAAAAAGAACCTTTTTATAACGGCTAAAAAAGCCGTCACCAAATATAAAGCAAAGCACTTAATCGATTAACCAAATAAATATCTAAAAAAAGAACTTAATCCGCCTTAACGATATTAAAATAACAAATAACAAATACGTAATTATATTTATTATCGACATAAAAAAAGGAAAAACCAGTAAAAGATAATTATTAATATTCGTTATATCTTTTTTATATATTTTATTAAAATTGTTAAATATTCCGTTTTATTTATTATTTAATTTTACTAACAACTTTTTTTATATATCTTTCGTACTTAAGTACCTTTATTTTCCTATTATCCTTAATTAATTTTACGTTATTAGGAAGTTGAACATCGTCGACATCAGAAATTTTCTAATTATAAAAGGCTAACTGCCTATCAAAATTTTCACCCCTTTTTTTTTTTTTCTTACCGCCGATTCTCAACACTTTATATACAAATCAGTAATCGTTTGCAATTTTGTACGTAATTTTAATTACTCCTAACAAAAAGATCCGCTTAACCTGCTACTTAAAAGTAATTAGGCAAATTATAATCTCGTTATAGTAAATAAAAAAAATCGCTTTTAATACCGCCTTAAATTCCTAATCCTTTAATAATAAAAAGGACAAATAGATTAATTACCTTAACGCGCTTATATTTATAAACGACACCTTATTTATGGCAGTTAATAATAATTAATTTAGCGACAACGATAACGATAAACAAAACGAGGACAGTTTTAATAATTAAGATAACGGCAAATCCGTCGAGCCGGCCGGTATGGTTATTATCACCAAATTAAGTTTTCCTGCCGGAATTTAGAATAATACCATTACTAGGAAAGGCAAAAATCCCTTTCGACCTTTAAATCCGTTTAGTATAACTATAACTAGGCATCTTTTATCGAAAGAACGGTTATCTTTAACGAAAGAATAACTTAAAAGGACGATATTAACTTGCTTAATACCTAAGTCGTCATCGACGATTTATCCGAAAACTCGGACAAAAACCTTTACGTTAAACAAATTAACTAAGCCGTTATTTTTAACGAAAACCGCGCTAAGCTTAACAAAGCTGTAAATAACTTTACAAAAAAAATCGGCATCTACGACTACTAATCGATTTAGTTCCAACAAAACCGGCTATGATGGTAATAACGACAAAAATACCGACTTCGGTTTGGGTAGCTTTACCGATTTTCAGGAAAAAAGGTACGTTCTGGTAAAAACCGATCCCGAATTTCCTAATATCAAGCTAGTATCAATTCGGAAAACCACCTTTGCGGGAAAAAACCTATTCGTAACCAAACAGCTAAAACAAAACGCCTAAAAGCGTTTTTCGTCCACTATAACGCTTTTAGCGTTTAAGGAAGCAAAACGTAAATTAACCAAAAATACCGAGCAAAAAGTTACAGACGTAAACGACGAAAAGAACGGAAAATCCAACAGCCAAACCGGAATGGAAGCTTACCTTATACGTACTTGTAAAAAGTGCGCTTACGATACCCGCCTAATAGCTAAAATTATCAAGGAAATTAACAAGTTCGTCGCTAAAAATAATATTAAAACTTATGCTGGATACCCTTACGTAAAATCGGTTAAAAATCGCGTAAAACAAACATATAACATATAGCAGTCCAAAAAGGCTTACGATAGTAAGTTGCCAGCCAAAACGGCCATTTTAATTACCTGATTTTGCAACTCGAAAGGGCTACTTAAACGTTAACATTAACGGCTATCTTGCGGAAATGGGATACTTTAACTTGTACCAGGTTACCTTTAATACTAAGAAAAGTAACGCCCCTGTTAGCAATAATTCTGTTATATATTCCGTTATCTTTTCACTCCAGAAAGATATTAACATTATTAACAAAAAGCTCGAAAAAAAAGATTTCTATAACGTTAGCAACGCCGCCCCTATTAATGCCGAAATGATTTATAAGGTTATCGAGGATAGAATTAATAACAAAATCGATAAAACTATCCAGGATGTCGAAAAAAAGTGGATACAGCTGTTAAGGCTACCAAAAAGCTTTCGTCCGGCATTACTAGCGAATTAACCGTTATTTAGCGCCGACTGGACATAATCGAAAGCATTCTTTTACGAGATAAAACCTAACGGTAAACGTCCTAAAAAAAAGGTTATAATTTTCAAATATTACGTTGGACTTGTCGTATAGGATTTAAGCAGTATACATCTACAGAGATAGTTAAGGGCTTCAGAATTTGCAGTTGGTTTTATACATTTAAGGAACGAAATGTTTGCGTTAGGTTTTTCACCTTAATGTAATTAGCCCAACCTATCTGGCCGTATTCTAGTTATGGCACCGTACGCTACACGGTTTCTTTTGGTATAAAAGGGGGACTTATTAGGGATTACAAGGGTCCGGGCATACCTGCCGGATCCTCGTACATATATACCTACATATCCCTACGTAGTCTTCGATAGTATACGGAATCCAGACTTTTACACCTTCACACAGTTATACGTATTCTATGCAAGGCTACTCGTAATACGTAAAGAACCTTAAGTCAAACGCTATGATATCCTACTATTATTTTGTTAATCCCATCATTATCCAAGTAATCCTTAACACTTTTAATCCGTTTCCCTGCTTAATTTTTTTAAGGCAATAACGTCGAATATAACCAATTTTTTTATATTTAAAGCAAGCGTTATTGTTAAAGTTAAGGGTCCGTTTTAGCTGTAAAGTAAAGGGTTAAGCCTTTAGTTTTAAGATTTTATCGTTAGCAGAATAATCGTAAGGCCGGTTAAAATTCGAATTTTTTCGACCTTTTTAAGATTTTCGACCTTTTTAAGATTTTCGACCTTTTTAAGATTTTCGACCTTTTTAAGATTTTCGACCTTTTTAATTACTACGGTGTTTTTAATTAAAAAAAGAATTTTGTTAAAGTCTTATATTAGTTTTGTTATTAGGACAGTTTTGTTTGATATCTGGAATTTTATTATTATTTTTTCGTTAACGCTTTTTGCTGGTTGTAAAACTGCGATCCCTTTTTTTAGCGTTTGTTAAAAAGTCCCATCGTCGAGCCGCTAGGTTTATTATAATATTTCGTTTTTAAAGTAGGTAATTTATATCTTTTACGATATTTTGTTTAAAGGTTGGAAATAATTTAACGTAATAAAATTTTGCTCGATCCTTTTTTAACTTTTACGTAGTTTGCTGGCTTTTTAGTAATGCAAAATAATAATCGAATTTTCGGAGGTCCTGCCCCGGTTGTTAACGGGCTTCCTTTAAGTTATTTGCTAACTTAGCTTTTAAGTTCCCCGATAATCGAATATATAATTTCATTTATGCTTTAAACATCTTTTAATTTTTTATTAAACGTAACGTCATACATAAGCACCCTGGATGATTTTTTATACATTCTAATCACCCAACTTTAATTGTCCATTTCTTAACAACAACAACATGGAACGGCTTACGAAAGACGCCAGAATGAACTTAGCCGTTCAGGCTAAGAAACGTAACCCGAAACTTAGTTATGCGAAACTTAGTTCTGTATGTAAAGTCCCTCATTTTACTTTGCAGGCACGATATACTGGTACATCTTTTTTAAGTGACCGTATACCCAAATCGCGAAAATTGACGCCGACCCAAAAAACATCCATTGTCGACCGAATCCTCGACCTAGATACGCGAGCGTTTCCTGTCCGGATTTAGCACGTTAAAGATATGGCCAACATACTGCTTGCCCAGCGCGTTACAGAACGCGTCAAAGTTAACTGGGCGTCGAACTTTGTTAAACGGCAAAAAAAACTCCAAACGCGTTTAAATCGGAAAATCGATTATTAACGGGTCTTATGCGAAAATCCAGAAATATTTCGCAAATGGTTCGAGCTTGTTCGGGCTACAATTGCAAAATACGGCATCGTAAAAGAAGATATCTACAACTTCGACGAGACTGGATTTTTAATAGGGTTTTTCATGGTAACGGGCATGGTAATTACCAGTGCCGAAAAACGTTAAAAACTTAAATAAGTGTAATAAAAAGATAAAAAATAGGTTACAGTTATCCAGGTTATTAATTTCTAAGGTTGGGCTGTACCGCCATTTATTATCATAACGGGGAAAAATTATTTTGGATCTTGGTACCGCGATAACTCATTGCCAGTAGCCGATTAGAAAATCGCATTAAGTAATAATGGCTGGACAATAAATAAATTGGGTCTCGAATAAATCCAGCATTTTGACAAACATACTCGGATACGTATAAAAAGTTCGAAACGTCTCCTTATTTTCGACGGCCACGAAAGCCATTATTTGATGGAATTCGAAAAGTACTACGCTAATAACAACATTATTACGCTTTGTATACCCGCGCATTTTTCGCATCGGTTCCAACCTTTTGATGTATCTTATTTTTCTGTTTTGAAACGCGCTTATTCGCGTTATATCGAAAACCTAATACGACGCCATTATACCCATATTGCCAAAGAAGATTTCTTCGCCGGCTTCTACGACGCGTTCCAAGCTGCCATAACGTCCAATAACATCAAATCTGGATTCGCAAAAGCTGGACTTATTCCATTCAATCCCAATAACGTTTTTTCCGAATTGAAAGTTCCTCCAGTTGTGCCTACGCCGACCGTCTCCCCGTTAACCTCCGCCGGTTCCATTTTACCTCCCGCGAAAACCCTTAAAAATATCCGTAAAGTAATAAAACAAGGACGATACTTATAAAAGAAGATTAAAAATTATTAAAGTAGTTCGCTAACAAGAATATTTCAATCGGCTAAGTTTATAACAAAAGGTTATATGTTACTGTTACATAAAGCTGCTTTTCTTCGGGAAAAAAACATCTAATTGCGCAAAACAAACTATACCTTAAGCAAACGTCGTAAAACCAAAAACAAACGTTTTCAAAAAGGAGGAACATTTACTATACAAAAGGGACAAGCTCTTCTGGCCCAAAAAGAAGGGAATGGTGAAAAAATGCAGCCAACAGCAGCTGGAGGGGGTCGTCGCAAGAGGGTTAAGACCAAGGAACGGAAGTGTGGCGTCTGCGACAAGCCCGGACATAATGCGCGTACTTGTGAAAAAGTTGTAGATACATCTAGCCAAGAAGAATCCGATTGATTTGAATCAATGCGATATGTTGTTGTTGAGTTATTTGAATTTGTTGTTGCAAGGTGCCAAAATTCATCCAGGGTGCTTGTGTATGACGTTATACGTTTTTTAATAATTTCGAACTTAATTCGTATGCTAAAAAGTTGCTTGTGATTTTGTTTTATTTTATTTCGTGCTAATAAAATTTTGATTTGTTTTTTTGGGAATTTGTATAACGAACATTCGAAAATTATTTCGCATTTTTCGATTTAAGATTTTTATTTAACGTAATAAAACTGGAAAAATAATTTGTCGTATTCGAATTAAATTTGTCCTCTTAGATTTACATTTAATTCCGACTTCGAATTATTTGGTGTTTGTTTATAATTCGAAATAAATATATCCTAGTTATTTTTAAGCTAAATAAATTGCCTGAATTATAAGATAAAGGGTTATCCGTTTAACGAGTGACTCGTCGATTCTTCTTTAAGGCCTTTAATAGACGGGCTATTTTCTTCGTTAACGGGGTTAATTTGCAGCCCTTACGTCGAAATTCTTTTTTTATAACGTTCTTTTTATTTTTACGTCCGATTGGTAAATGTCGTAAGGTTTTAATTATTTAAAGGTATATGCTAAGCTTTTATATAAGGGCCCGTAAACGTATTAGCCGAATTTCGTTAATGTTCTCGGCTGCTTTCGCCAGGGTTTGTATAATGGTTTTCCGAAAAGCCTTGGGTAAAAGATTCGGCCATTATGTTGTTAAAAGGTATAATTGTAAAGGTATTAAGTGGTACAATTACTATAATCAGGGTTACAGGTAATTTTAAGGTAAAAGAGTTTGAAAATGTTACGGCAGAGTTCAAATTAGGTATAACCAGTCTATTCCTATAGAGTAAGATTAGGACAGAATAAACTCTTATCTTTCTATAAGGATAGATAGGGGCTTAGGGCCCTTATATAGAATGAAGGTAGTAAGAGGTTCAAGTAAAGAGGGTAGGTTACGTAAGGTGTGCCAGTCCCAGGCTGCTAGGCCTGCTGTGACAAGGTTTAATACTAAAAAAAGGACTAAAACATATTTCGAAGTTAATAATTTTTCAAGATTCCGTTATCGCATTTGAATACCTATAAAAAAATCTTATCCTGGTTTTTAAAACTCTTAAAAGGTACCGAAACGTTATAATTAATATATTTTGCTTCCGGTCTTTAAGGTAAATATCCTAAATAAAACCTAACTATTTATCGATAGCAAATATAACGTATTTATATCCGTTAGGGTTTTCTTCGAAATTTATAAATTTGATGGCGATTTTTTATCCTGATCGGAAGGTTCCCTTCTTCGGTTCGCAACGTATTAGCTTTTTGGCCTTCGCCTTGCCGCATATTTGGCATTCGACTGTTATAAAACCTTTTAAACGGACTTCTTTTACATAAAACTATAACTCAACGATCATTTCGAGCCCTAAATGTCCTAATCTTAGGTATCAAATCGCACCGTTACCGATTCGTAATAATCTCGCTATATATAAGTTAACGTTTCGTTTATAGATTACTAGGGCCGTACAAGTAACTATTGCGTTAATATTTTTAAAAACGAATTAATTAAATTTATTTATTAACGTAACAACTACCTGATCGTATTTATTTCGAATAAAGTCATTAATTCTTTTATTATCTTACCAGTACCCCTTTTTCTAAAGCTGCTGGAAAGATACCAAGTTGTATATAAAGCTTTTACAATAAGCTACGTCGTATAGATATAACGCTTTCGTACCGCTAAGGCTTCGAAGTACCATATTAACCTCTCTGTACCCTTTAATCGGCACGAAGCTCTTATCTTCGTACACCTCGTCGCCTTATACGGTTAGTCTAAAGTTTAAAAATTAATTAATAAAGTTAAAAATATAAATTATAAACTCTAAATCTAAATTTAATAAATTTTTTACAAGGTAAAGCGTAACGTTTATCGTATTACGTTAATTAAAGATTAAAAAGTACGTTCGGATTCGCCTTACTTCCTGCAAAAGTTAATCGTTTTTTTAAGTAATTAGCTTTTCCATGGATTTTAATAAACGTTTATTTTTTTTCTTTTAAAAACTAATCGGAAATAATCCGACATTGGACATATATAACTATTTTATCGTTAAAGGAGAACTTTTTTTAAAGCTTTACTAGGAAATGCATAAAAGTATTAGGATAAAATATAATAAGCGCTTAAGTAAACCTTGTAACAAATACCTTATATATCCGATTTTTATCGCTTTCGTTTGTTTCCGCTTCGGTCCGTTTAAAAACCTTTACGGCCGTCACGTTTCGATTTACGCTTTTAAGTTCTTCCTTGCGGTGGAAGGTTAATATTTTTGGTATTTTCTTAATTAGAATTACCTTTATTAAAGGAATTTACTAAAATCCTTTAGAAAATCGGAAACGTTATTTAATATTTCGTAATATCAATAGGGGATAAGTTAACGTTTAATGGTTTAAAAGGTTAACAGTTATCTTTTAGTAACAAATTATACCGTTATCGATTTCGGCTTTTTTTTACTATTTGGAAAATAATCGTTTAATTTTTTATAATTAAAGCTAAAATTATATATAAGTCGTTAACTTACGTGATCGTTATCTTCGTTTCTGGGACGCCATAACGTTATCCCTGGCTCACTATTTCCTTCTACTTAACGATTTATTCGTTTAGTTTTTTCGTTAATTTCGAAGCTTATTTTAGTCTTTCGCGGTATTTTCGTTAAGTATTATTTATAAGCCTGCTATTATATACCTTGCCGAATTCGGCCAAAGCGGCATATTACTTCTTAAATTCTTTTCTGGGAAGAAATTCGTTTTTTTAATCGCTGGAGATACCGACTCCAGGACCCATTTCGTAAGGTCGTTAATTCTTTTGCGGAAATTTTCGTACTTCCGATTTTCGTAAATATATATCGCGAAATTTTGAGTATAAACTTATTTACCTTCTGTCGTTATCTTAAATGTATTAGTTAAGTAACCCGTATAATCGACTTTTTCGGCTTATATAATTTCTTCGAAAAAGGAACTAGCTGTTTATATCGTTATCTAACGAACTAGTTTTTTCGGATAAAAGCTTATATTAGGTTTCGTAGGTTCGACAGGCCATGCATTATTCTAATCCGGGTCGATACAACGCCAAATACCAAGCGCGTACGTTCTTAATTAGAATTCGCCTTTAAAACGATCCTAATCCTTAAGTCCTTTATAGATAACGGAGGACGTCGACGGTGCGGTTGCCATTATGAATAATAAGGTGTATAGGTAACTGCTATTAATGTATAGCCTATATTGTCTCAGCAGCAGCTGATTAATTGATAATAACGTGATTTTAGCGAATAAGACTCTTAATTGTCAGATATAGAGGACATCAATGGTGTTGTATTAGATGACTAGCTGCAGGTGCTCTAAATCGCGCACTGCTGATTTTATGGAGTCTAGTCACGGAACCTATATATTCCGATCAGAGGGAGCCTTTCCGTATATGGGGTGCTAGCGCACCCCCTGCTAGCTGACAATTCCTGCGTCTGCGCCTTTCGGTTTTTGTCTTATTTTAACCTTAAAATATACCTAAATCTAGTTAAAAACTCGGTTGCTAATAGATAACGGCAGAAAGCCACTATGATATCAGGCAAATTTCGCACATGGTCAGGTATCAGTGGACCCCGCTAGCAACCACGGCACCTAAATTAGGTGTAGCTTTTACATGGTCGACCGCAGGTATTGTACAATTGGGTCCACTTAGTTTCTGAACACCCTTAAAATATTACAAAAAATATTTATAGAACCGCAACGCCTCATTATAAATACATATAAAAATAAATCAATGTATATTGATATTAGCGGATTCAAATTAAATCATTGTATTAATAATTTCTTTAAACATTCTTGAATAAAAATATATATATATTTTTTTCTTTCTAGTTATAGAAAAAAGAAAATATAAAACATTACTAATAGATAATATATATAAGATAACTAATAACATTACCTTAAGTATAATCCAAAGCTACACAAGATGGAAAAGTTTTGTCTTAATTGAACGTAACTTATTATTTTTAATATTTATTTGAAAATCGAATATAAAATAGCGTCTTGTAATAAAAATCAAGTATAACATAGCGAAACCTTTATGAAACTTTCTCAAATTTATTCTATGACTTTACATAGTGAAACTAAATGGTCTTACAAAGATATGCGGTTATATATGTAAGAACAAAGAAGTTTAATATTTCTATGCCTTATATTAAAATATATACTACACGATTAGAACAAAAATATAAGTGAATTCATTATTCTTTTTTATCATATATTCGAACAAAAATATGTATTTTCATATTATATGTTCGTATTAATAATAATTATATATCGTTGTTTTGTTACATATCTATATAATTTTTAATAAATCTTTTAAATTTTTATAAGTATTATTGTGTTATAAATTCTTCGTTTTTCGATTAACTATATATGTAATTATTTATATTCTTTTTTACCACTGTATATAACTTATAAGTGTTGTGTTTTGGATTTTTAAATGTATTTAACATGATTGAATTTGCTGTTCGGAAACTAAGTGGACCCGATTTGTACATGCGAAAAATTGCAGCCTCTGGCAGCTCCCAACCGCGTTGCTGCCGTGTTCATCCGCACATATCGAGCCCAAATTGGACCCCCTTCTATATAAGGTTAGCGCTGGAAGGGCTTCCGCTTGCTACTGAGGCTTAGTTAGCAGCCGGGCAGATATGTTTTGTTGCCCAGCCTTTAAGTGTCGGCCCATTTACACCTGCAGGTGTTCCTTTATTCATCATGACGTCTCGATCGTCCTATTCGTGGAAATCAGTTAGACGTGCAAGCTACGTACTTGAATACGCTGAAGTGGACATATCTACATATTTTAAAACATCCTGCCGTGGGGTTTCCTTTTTTTTTTTTTTTTTTTTTTTTTTTTTTTTTTTTTTTTTTTCAGTGGCATTGCCTCATACAACTAGCTGAAGGATTGTATTCAGCTCTAACCTAACTGGTAGTTTGACCTATAAGTGCTTGAAAGGCAGGCGGCCCGGTGTGTATGTCTCACTACCCATCCTCAGCAGGGGTGAGCTAATTTTTAAAGCTGAGCCCCCTTTGCACTGCCCCCGCATTGTCTCTTCAGCAGCAAAGTTCACCGAACTTGGCCCCCGCACAGCAATGGCATCTTTTATTACGTCCATGAAATGTCCACCTCCCGCCCGACTCGCTACGATCGAGATTGGTGCCCTGAATATTTGTACATTCAGTGCCTGGTCTATAGTGAAAGGAGCAGACTGGCCTATAAGATGATAGCCTTCAAACAAATAGCTAGCAGGAGATGTAGGCGTGCATTCTTCAGGAGAGTTGCAGCGGGGATCCATTCCCTGACCCGCTATATTCCGAAGTGCGTAGTTATCATATATGGGGGTCAGATCAACAGTTGCATATGTACGTATGTATGTCTGTATATTTCAGTGCCGGGCGTAACTGCTATCCTTCCTAGATAACAATAGCTGTTCGCAAGCCTCCCTTAGTGCATTGGGAGCTGCGCTGGCTACATATACTTTGTACGGCAGTACCCAAAGTCCTGCCTCAGCGCAAGGTAAAACCCCGTATCGTCTCCAGCCACACACCCTTTACACAGACTTCGGTTTACCGTCTCAACAGCACCACCGTATTGCGAGGCCCTCTCGATCGCGACGACCGATTCACCGGCAATTTAAACAATCCATCGTATCAAGAGCGCCTCACGTCCCCCGTCAGAGAGCAAAACACCGGTCGTATACGAGGGAAAACCTTTGGTGGTGGTGTTCGTCGCTGTACCCTCCTTGAAGCCTGTTGGAGGCAATGCTTGGCACAGTCATGAACGCGAACGTTCGAAGGTAATCAAACCGCGGCAGTGGCGTCGGCGGCGTAGTAATTAGTTGTCGCGTAGTCTGTAATGTCTTCCTGGACTCCTAGGTGTCGCATTACCCTCGTACGCGCACTGTTGGTCTTCGAAAGAGGTAAATCATTCGAGGTGTTGCAAGCGGTTTGGTGAGGTTTTCGACCGATGTTAGGGCCCCGACGGGTGGGTCGCCGTTGTTTGGGTGTTGAATTTGCCATCTGGCGGACCCCGAAAGGGGGTCTTAACGTAGCACTAACAGTGGATACGCCTTGGGAAAATATTTCAAGGGGGGAGTGAGATCAACGATTGCCACTCTGATATCGATAGAATTCCTTAATGGACTAATGCCTATTGACATGCTACTTTCACGAGCCATCCATAGTTGGTTAATAAGCTCGAAGTCGCTTAAAAAAAAGTAATGGCGCTTCCTAAGCGACTATGTGTTCGTCACTGATCCACTATTTGCCTTTCCGGGGCGAATAGCCGAGCCCCCGCAGTGATCCACCAAAAATTTGCACCCCACGTCGACCCATTTTTTCCACAGGCGCAACGGCTAAGGATTTATTGGAGCGACTATTCTTCAAAGCGGGCGTGGCGGTGTCGACACTGGTGTCATTAGGCCACTAGTCACCTTATTCGAGCTCCGAAAGCGATGTCGATGACAGCCTGAATTTTTCCAGGGTATGATTAGGGAGGCCGATGGTTTCTTGATATCTCGATTTAAGTGGCAACCAGAATACATATACCCGACCTCGGCGCAGCTGATGGCGAATATAATGATGCATGCAGGTTTAATAGTGCAACCCCACGGCAGGCGTGACGTGGCTATGCAATAATATGAGGAGCCTAGTAGGTCTCGGTGATGGGCAAGTCTCTAATTGGGTTGAAGGCTTTGACGCCTCCGTCTCACGACTTCTGTTGGTGCTGGGGGGCTGATCATTATCGAGCGGACCAATTAACACCCGTATAATAACTTCTCGTTTTGTGAGACCGTTCGGTGGGTGGGAGAAATAGCCTACTTAAGTCAACTCGGCTGCGCATTGAATTTCGCGTCAGAAACATAATAAGCGTAAGCGGCTGACAGAACCAACTTTGGGAGACGGCTTGGGTTGCAACCTTCACCTTTAACGACCTCTAGCACACGAGTTGACCAACATCATTCGAAAATATGTCCACGGCGACCAAGTGGGTATCGACTCTACTTCTTCCTATATCTGCCACTGCCCTCGGGCGACTTGTAGGAGACGTGTCGGATCCAAACGACAGCTTCCAGGACACAGCTCAATCTGAAGAATGGCCAAATGGCCCAAATGCGGCGAGCTCAGATATCGAAGCTAAAAACTTCTATTATGACAAAACCAAAGACCGACACTGGGGGCTATCTATTGCCCTTACTGCTGTCATAAGCTCAACCCTGTCAATCCGGGAAGACAACGTGTCCAAAATTATGGCTGATAGCATCACCACTCGAAGGCTTTCAAACACGTCCAATTACTTCGATAAGGCCTGTCAAAATGATGCCGTACGCGAGTGGCTAGAGCGAAGGTGGCGAGGGCGGAGGAAGGCGTATATAGTTACCGGGATTATAACGGTCCTAAATGCTCACATCACGCTCAGCCACGAAAAGGTACTAGAGACAAATCAAGGGATCACTATGCCAGGCTCAGCGGTGTTGTTGGCAGCTACACAAGGCGTCGTGCCAACACTAGGCGGGGTAGAATCTGTGCTCGATTCTAACGTGGCGGTATCAGGAGGCACCACAAGGCGCGCAGCGAATGGTTTCACGCTTCCTGGGGAGAATATCCTTGCTATCCAATACCGGCAAGTGGACTTTGCGTGGTTCCGCAAGCCTTCGCCAAGGAACATGAGCCTGTCAAATCGTTCAAAGTGGAAGGCATATCTTGGTAGTCGCGGAGAGGATTCGGATATTGGTAGCGATGAGGATAGCATGGAAGAAGATGAGGACACAGAGGCAGCTTTTGTCATGTTGCAAGCTGTCATCGGAGATGATATCGACGCTGCCGATTTGGGAGAGTTTAGTACTTATCAAGACTATGCCTTAGATGATACCGAGGCGTTGTGGCTAGTTTCTTAATACTGATAGCCAAGAGGAAAGCACTGACCCGAAGACAACTCACATCCAACCTTGCATGCAGCTGAATCCTCTGTGGAGAGGTTATCAGGTTAATTGCTTAAGTTGGCTCCAGATAGAATATTAATTACTAAATGAGCTTAAAGGGGTCATAAATCAACGTGAAGACAATGCGGGTGCTCATGAGCCTTAGGCCATTCGGCGTTCCAACATAACACGACTGGATGCAGAGAACAAGCTTTTCGTGACCTTTATATTTTTATGCTGTAACGAGTGCTATGTCAAGATCACTGAGTCCTCGCCACAGTGCGTATTCTGAACATCAGCGTGATCCATGGTGACTTGCTTGACAACCCTTTCGTTTCACGAGTAAAGCCTCGGTCTGGGGCACCCAGGTTAAGAAGAAGATCCATCAGGCTATCATCCCCCCGACTCTCCACACTGGTGTCTACAGTGATGTCGTCCATCTGAACAGATTGGAAAGTGGTGATAGAAAGACTCTTCTCAGAAATGAAGATCTTGACACAATCAACGTAGTCAGTCGATCGGTCCCAGTCATCTGGCAGTGGTGCCACGTTCCATGACACAGTAGTTTGTTTACCACCAGTCATTGCATCGAAATCCTCGTCTTCTGGATGAAAGATCTGCGCTCCCCAATATGGGCTGAAATTGAAGCCCGTGACATTCAGAGAATTCTTGGTCCGGTTACAAAGCGAAACTGTGTTAGGTCCAACATTGACATCCAATGGAGGACAGGTTTCGAGCTGAGCCGGGTTCCAAACGCAATGAGACATGATATTTCTCCCATTGATGAAGATCTCCAAGCAGTCTTTCATCCACTCCGAAGGAAAAGGGTTATGTATATTTCTAAGCTTTTCACACCTAGCAAGGTGTGCCAAGCGGGAGTAGAATAGATGTATGTTGTCACTTTCTGGGAATCGTGGGATAGGTACTCCGTCAAAACTGCTCATGAGCCGATACTTAAGATTCTGACTCACGGAGATAGTGTAAGGTGCCGTAGCGTTGTTGCCAGTTGATCCCTCCGTCGTGTTGTTGTTATTGTTGTTGTTGTTGTTGTTGTTATCAGTTGACCCCTTCCTGTTGTTACTAGTTGGTCCCTTCTTGATAATCTCTATCATGTCCATTTCATCACCACCGATTGCTCTTTCTTGTCTCACAAAGTCACAGAACTCCTTGTACTTCTCATTGGACTCCGCAAGCTCTTCGTTTATTATTATTCGGATATCGTCGATCTTGTACCTGAGTAGGACTGCTTGCGAACCATTTGGCGCTTCGCACCGCGACGCTACCCATGTTGCAGAGGATTGGTTCGGACGCACCTCGTCGATAACCACTAGCGGTCTATCAGAGATGTCTCCGTGATCTGTTTCATACCATGGGTATATTGCATATGTCGACCCTTTGGTCACTCCTTGGGCTAGCCCCTCCGAAAGGATGACGCGGTTGCATGGGGAAGAGATCACTGATAGTGACCGGACGTTGGTGCCTTCTGTTTCTCGCAACCAGTGACGATCACTATTCCCAACGAAGACGGGAGTTTGACGTCTTTCGTCCTTCCTGAACATCGCCACGATTCTCTTGTAGACCTGCCCGAGCATAGGCGTTTTCTCTTGGATCCGACAGTCTTCGAGAACTTTTAGCAATGCGTGAGTGTAAGCCCCACCAAACTTCCCATTGTACACATCCTCGTATGCTTTCTCGTCCAGGCAGCAAGCGCCGAACATATCATATCTCACTGGTAATAGCCAAACATTATTTGCTTGCCACCCAGATCGCCCCTCTGCCCAGACGTCTCTGAAAGTCTTCATGAGCTCGGTGTCATCTTGAGGAAGTTTAATTGACTCGTTCCACTCGCCCAGGGTTCTCTCATCCTCGGTATCGCCTGTTGAATCTGCAGTGCCATCTCCCATGTTAGCATGCTCGGTTGCATCTTGTCCCGTGTCCTCGCCATCTGACTCGTCAGAAGAGTCCCCTTCTGAATCACCTCTTGACACGCTGCCGGCGTAACAACAATCAAAAAAAGTCGAGACACGCGCTCCGCCTTTAGTCATTCTCCAGATAAGAACTCCCAATTCAATATCTCGAAGAGGCCTACCCGTCGTCCGAATGTCGTAAGGGGCAATTGCCTCGTCAATCCCTTCTACTCCCTTTATCTGTGGGTAGTTTGTTTTGACTGTGACGCCGTGGCAGGAAAAGTGGATGTGGACAATACCTCCGCCAGCCTTTTCAACTTCGGTCGCCACCTCGCGAAATACGCGCAAAATGTTCTCGTACGTTGGGCGCTCGTCCTCGGGCTCTGATGGATCTTTAGACTCTATCTCCGTCGGCTTTGATGATTTGAGCACGATGATGCGCGGGCTTTCCAGGAATTTCTCGCTGTTGATGTATTCGAGCATGTCCGTCACGTCTTTAACTGCTCCATTGAGGTTACGAAGGCGATAGACTCTTCCATGTTTGTCGAGAAGTGCAGATCCTGGAGTGTAGTAGCCAATGCCGACTAAGATGAAAAAGTGCTTTAACTTTTTTGATAACTGGGAAGATGACATTGTAGGTGAAATGACTTAAGCATCAAAAAGGGGGATGGGATTGGGATGTGTATGGATCAACACCGAGTCGGACGATGTCGCTGCGCCCGTGTTCGTGGTAGCAAGTAGCAAGCGGAGATTGCCATCAACTCCGTATGAGGAGCCTCGGTAATACGACGTATTATGACTTGCTATTGAGTTAATGGCATGTCTCTAGTCGCGCAACAATGAGATAGTGAAGACAACAAAGTTGAAACTCCTATAGAGAACGCGGATTTGGAAGAGACGGATGGGGATGGACATGGAGTTGATAGCCAGGAAAATCACAACTCCTTGGTTTAGTACTCCAGAGCTTCTTTATGGATGTACTCGATTGGTAACTATCCACTGTGGTTCATAATAGCCCAATGTGATATATAAGATGCAGGTACCGTTGCATCCCCCTCCATGTCAATTTCCCCACAGTCAATGCCAGACTGTTTTATGTTTTCATCCCACACTCGTGGTTCATCCGAGACCACAGTTTGGGTCAAATTTTTGATCTATTGCATATATAGGACTTTTAATTATGGATAGAATATTGGTTTCAATGGACAAGGCAACCAATCTCCGCTGGCCCCCCTCCCTTTGATGGCGTATCTGGTGACCTTTGCGTTGCATGCCAACAGCTACGTGGGCAGCTGTAACTTGATGCACTGCTGACACAGCCTGAATCTGTCAGACCTAGCTGAGAACTAAGTCTGTTAGCTAAGCCTTGGCTTAGTTAGCTTTGCTACTAATGGAGATTGCTGTTTGCGTCTCCGGTACGGCTTTCTCTTAGTTGTAACCGTTTTTATGTGTATTTAAGGGCGCTTCACAACCCTCCCTTTCCAGACAGCACCTCTCGGAGGTCAACTGATACTATCTTTTCTTCAGCCATATATGCTTCTGCGTGTGATCTCAGGGTCTCATAGAATCGGTATTGAGTGGCAGTCGACTCATTTGAATTTACGAAGCGAATTACAGATGTGCCTGCCGATGGAGGCCGCTGATCAGGAACCATTCAATCTCTGTTAGAAAAATAATGGTGTGGAATCACAATTTGGGTCCAGCATTTTTACTCCTACTGGTTTCTGTTACCTAGAAATCTCGTGAGTATTAACTACAGTACTCTAAAAGCCCTGAAATGCCTGTGGAGGATATGTGCTCACCGGGCACCCGACGTCCCGCCGAGATGCATTACAAGGATCCGGACGAATATGCTTCAGAACTCGCCAAACAGGGTAGATGCTACAGCCAGAGATACCAACAGAGCAACAATGAACAAGACCTGGAACTGGCCATCGACCACCTTAAAGAGGCATTCAAGCGAGCTTCTGACCGTCACCCTGAGAGGCCGAAGATTATGCATGCTTTAGCACGGCGATTATTGGAACACTATCAACGGCACCCAGATGGCCTCGCGCTTGAGAATGCGGAGGCTTTGGGAAGACGCGCCCTCGATGAGACAGGGGATCATGACCCGGATCGGCCGATGATGATGAATGGGCTGAGTTTTATACTGAGAGAAAAATACGAAGTACATCTAGATGTTGGGAATCTGGAAGAGGCGGCGCAGTTGACAAAAGATGCAATCAACAACTACCCTGACACCACAGGGAGAAGGCTGTCATTCATGACCGGCCTTGCGACCACCATGGCCAGGCTGTACAATGCGACCAGGAATGAGAAATACCTGTCGGAAGCGATAGAATGGACCAGGGAAGCCGTTCGAATGACAAACGACGACGATCCAATGAAACCAGCCAGGTTGTGCAACCTTGGAAACCGACTCAGTACGTTGTACGATCTGTCTTATAAGACCGAGTACCTTGAAGAGTCGTTAGAGTGCACTAGACAAGCCACACTTCTGATTTCTAAGTCAACTGACCAGATCAACTACGCCACAATTATCAATTCCTATTGTATTCGCTTGCGACGGCATTTCGAATGCACTGGCAGTGAAACCAGTCTAAATGAGTCGGTGGAACGATTAGGAAACCTCATTGAGACGACATCACGCGACCATCCGCAGTGGGTGTTATATGTCAATAATTTCTGTAACGGACTGCTCGCAAGATACGGCAATGAGGGTAACCCGGATGATGTCCAGGTTGCCATTGAGAAGGCCCAGGATGCGATATCACAGGCCTCAAAAACTGACAACCTGGCTTCCCGGTCTCTAGTGCTGAACACCTTGTGTACAGCCATTAGAGTCAGATACCGCATCACGGGCGCCTTGGGAGATTTGGAGGAGGCGATCAGTTTTGCGGACCAAGTCATTGGAATGATGCCGAAGGAACACATAGAATATGCAGCCGCCATGCAAAACAAATCATCCACGCTCGCGATTCTATTCGACAGACGGGGTAAAGTGTCCGATCTTCAAGATGCCATTCACTATGGTGTCAAGGCTGCCGAGAATGCCACTCAGAAATATCGTCAAGCCATTGTCTACTCAAACCTAGGCATCCTGTACGGTACGCAATTCGAGCACTGCGGTAGGCACATCGGAGACCTCAAGATGGCTATCGAACATTGCCGGAAATCTATAGAACTCGGTAACACCGGTTTCGGCGCATTTGCCAACCTTGCCAACTGGCTGAGATCTTCTTTTGAGGCATCCCAGGATGACAGTCCACAGGGGTTGGCACTAAAGCAGCATGACCTCGATGAGTCTATCCAACTTGCCGAAAGAGCACTGAAGATGGCAAAGGCGACACCAGCTCATCAAGACCTTTCAATGGTCGGCCTCACCCTTGCTCACGCATTAGAAACAAGGTTTCGCAGCTCTTGTCAAGGCTATGGGGGCAAAGCCGAAGATCGAACTCGAATCAAAGAAGTACTACGACCAATGCTCTCGGAAACTAACAAGTCGCCGCCGATCGACAAAATCAAGGTTGCTCTTCGCCTTGCCAGGATTGCCTCCACTGAAGGTGACTGGGCTAGTGTGTGTACGGCTACTTCTGCAGCCGTCAAGTTCCTACCATTTCTTAGCCCTCAATGCGTTAGTCAGAGCGATCAGCAGCACTCCCTATCACAGTTCCCCGGCCTCGCCAGCCAAGCTGCGGCATCAGCAATGGAGTCGGGCCGTAAGCCCTATGAGGCATTGCAGCTCCTAGAGCAAGGCCGCTGCGTCATCTCAAGCCACCGCTTTGAGCGACGGGTTGACATCAGCCTCTTACGAAATGAATATCCAGATCTCTCCCAAAAGTTCGAGCATTTGTCTTATATTCTTGACTCTTCGCCGCCAGCTCATATTCAAGAGCATGGTGGCGGTAACGGCCTGTCCGCTCGCCACCGTGCCGAGACGGACCTCAGTTCCCTGATCGACGAAATTCGGAGAAAGCCCGGCTTTAAAGATTTCCTCCGACCGGCGGACCCCTGTGCACTTCTACGTGGAAGGCGGCGTAGTGCCATAGTTGTAATCAATGTTTCGTTTCGATCAGGTGCGTTTATAGTTAGGGAGCACGAAGTGACCTACTTAAATCTGCCCGGTCTAGCAGGGGATTCAACCTTCAAGGAAGTGGTAGCACGCTTTGCCACGAAATTCCATTCTATTTCAAGCCAGCTGGACCTCTACAAAGAGCTCGAGTGGTTATGGGATACGATTGTGGGTCCTATCCTGGACTCACTCAATATATCTAGCCCCTATGCTGGGGGTGAATGGCCTCGCATATGTTGGGTACCAACCGGGTCGCTGTCTCGCCTGCCGCTACATGCGGCGGGATATCATCAAGACGGCTCGCTACGAACAGCTCTAGACCGGGTGGTCTCTACCTACAGCCCGTCCATAAAGTTTCTGCAGTACGCACTTGACAACAACATGCCAGCGCTGTCTCGGTCGCCCACTTCAGAACGGCACAAGGCTCTTATTGGAAGCATGGCAGATACATCTGGCATGCGACGCCTACCTTATGCAAGAAAGGAAGCGAAAGCTGTGGGTCGACTATTACAGCCTCATATATGCATCAATGAGGTGGACAGTCCATCGCATTCCTACCTGGTTAATGAGCTTCAGCACTCCACGTTGTTTCATTTTGCCGGGCATGGTAAGGCTGACGCTGGTGATCCACTGCGTAGTTCGCTTGCTGTTGCGGACGGCTTCATTACCGTGGAGGACCTTATTCATCTCAATCTAAAGGTGAAACCTCCGCTGCTGGCATATCTCTCGGCCTGCCTAACAAGCAATATCAGGGTCGACGGGCTTGTGGATGAAGGCGTCCACTTGGCGGCATCGTTCTTGGCTGCGGGCTTTCAGAACGTCGTTGCCGCTCTGTGGAAAGTGGGAGACAGTGATTCAACTGATCTTTCCAATGAATTTTACAACGAGCTGGTCAATTCTAAGCTCGCTATCGAGTCCATTCCTCTAGCGCTTCACCGTGCACAGCGCAAATTGAGAGGAATAGAGAAACCGTCTCCAGATGAGATAAGGGGGTTCTTTAGACAACGGCCTAACATTCTAAGTTCTCATCAGTCCTCTGCTTGGATTTGCTACATTCACTTGGGTCCCCCCTGAATACATAGAACAATTCGCATCATAACTGGAGTTAATGATAGTTATGAGACGCTGATATCATATATTGAAGCATATATGGCTGAAGAAGAAGATTTTATCAGGTTAACCACTAAAGTTCCTAGATAGAAATGGAGGGTAGTGAAGCCCCCTTATATACACATGAAATCAACTGTAACAAAGAAAAAGCTGTACCCGAGATGCTAAAACCCATCTCCATTAGTAGTAAAGTTAACTAAGCCACTGCCTAGTTAACAGACCTAGTTCTCAGCTGGGTTTGATATATCCTTCCAGCTGTGAAGAATTAATAGCTGAAGCTTTTACGACTTTAAATATTACCCAAAAAGGAAATAACGTGGTGGTATATGTTATGACCTAACAGGCTTGGCTCATTCCCAGACGGTCGGAGGACGCGAAGCGTGTCAGATATAGGGGACATCAGTTCTATTGTTGTCAGATAGCAGGGGGTGCGCTAGCACCGCATATACGGAAAGCTTCCCTCTGATCGGAACATATATGTTCCGTGGCTAGATTACTTCAAAGATCAGTACGCGTTACGAAAGCGCACGCAACTAGCCTAATAATACAACAAAACTGACGTCCTTTATATCTAACAATTAAAAGTCTTATTCGCTTAATTCTCATTTTTATTAATTAATCAGCTATTGCTAAAATAATATAGGCTGTACATCAATAGCGATTATTTTATACTTTAATAACTATAATAATAACCGTACCGTCGACGTTTGCAGTTATCCATAATAGTCCTAAGAAGTGGAACAAATTTAACTACGAATTTAAAAACAAAACCAAGGGATATAATATATGGAATTATATTAACTCTAATTAAAACCTTCTATAACTTATCAAACTTACAACGCCCGATGTAAACTTCTATCCCAAAA
>QJNY01000600.1:0-45598 GCA_004155945.1 Monosporascus sp. mg162 | reverse complement strand
CCCCCCCCCCCCTCCCCCCCTCCCAAAAAAAAAATCGGACAAAGCTAATAAGGAACTTTTAGTTAAGAAATAAACCGATTTAACTATTTTAATTAACGAACTACTCTATTAGTTTCCAATCTTCTTTTAAAATTAACGTAATTGCCGCGTTACTTTCTTAACATTTTTAAGGATCTTCGCGGATGGGGAGCGAATGGAACCGGCAGAGGTTAACGAGGAAACGGTCGGCGTAGGCATAACTGAAGGATCCTCCAATTTGGAAAGAACGTTATTAAGATCGAATAAAACAAAACCAGCTTTCGCGAATCCAGATTTGATATTATCGGACGTTATAGCAGCTTGGAACGCGTCGTAAAAGCCGCCGAAGAAATCTTCTTTGGCAATGTGGGTATAATAACGTCGAATTAAGTTTTCGATATACCGTGAATAAACGCGTTTCAAAATAGAAAAACAAAATATATTAAAAGGTTAAAGCCGATGCGGAAAATGCGCGGGCATACAAAGCGTGATAGTGTTGTTATTGGCGCAGTACTTTTCGAATTTTATCGAATGGTAGCTTTCGTGGCCGTCGAAAATAAGGAGACATTTCGAGCCTTTCGTACGCGTCCGAGTATGTTTGTCAAAGTGCTGGATTTATTCGAAATCCAATTTATTTGTTATGCAGCTATTATTATTTAATGCGATCTTTTAATCAGCTGCTGGTAATGGGTTATCGCGGTACCAAGACCTAAGATAATCTTTCCCCGCCACAATAACAAATAGTAGTACAGCCCAACCTTGGGGATTAATAACTTGGATAACTATAACCTAATTTTTATTTCCTTATTGCGCTTATTTAGGCTTTTTACGTTTTTCGGCATTATTATTTATTATACTCGCTACCATAAAAAGCCTTATCAAGAATTCAGTCTCGTCGAAGTTGTAGATATCCTTTTTTACGATGCCGTACTTCGCGATTATAGCCCGAACAAGCTCGAACTATTTGCGAAATGTTTCTGGATTTTCGCATAAAACTCGTTAATAATCGATCTTCCGATTTAAACGCGTTTAAAGTTTTTATTGCCGTTTAACAAAGTTCGCCGCCCAGTTAATCCCAACGCGTTTTTTAACGCGCTAAGCTAGCAGTATATTGGCCATATCTTTAACGTGCTAAAGTCTGACAGGAAACTCTTGCGCATTTAGATTAAGGATTTTTTCGACAATAGATTTTTCTTCGGTCGGCGTCAATTTTCGCAGATGAGGAATAATATCGGCTCGGGCGCGTCTACCGTTAGATCGCGCTTTATAAGTAAAATATGGGATGCTATAAATAGAACTAAGCTTTTTATAACTAAGTTTCGAATCTCGTCTTTTAGCCTGAACGGCTAAGTTCATTCTAGATGCTTTTATAAGTCGTTCCATATTATAGTTGTTGAGAAACAGGTAATTGAACTTAGGTGTTTAGAATATTGGAAAAAGTGTCCCGCGAGCTTGTGTGAGACGTTACCGACTTTCCTGTAAAGGGGTACATTATAATAAAAACCGATATCAAATCTTTTATTAATAAACTAACACGAATTCGAAAAACTGCTTTCGCGAAAAAAAAGCTATCCCTGGTCTAACAAATAAATCAAAACGCTAAAAAGCATCTTTCGTTTACTACGACGTTTCTATCGTCTAAAAAGGCAAAACGCAAGTTAACCAATAATAGCGAGCAAAAGATTATCGACATAAACGACGAAAAGGACGAAAAGCCCGATAGCTAGATCGGAAAGAAAGTTTATTTTATACGGATCTGCAAAGAATATACTTATGATACACGCTTAATAGCTAAAGTAACTAAGGAAATTAATAAGTTCGTCGTTAAAGATAAATGAAAACTTTCACTAAATATTCTTACGTAAAATGGGTTAAAATCGCGTAAAGCAGATATATAGACTTTAAAAGTTTAAAAAGGTTTACGATAGCGAGTTCTTAGCCAAAGCTGTTATTTTCACCACCAGGTTTTGTAATCTGAAGAAGTTCGTAAAGGGTAACATTACCGGCTATTTCGTAAGGATAGGATACTTTAAATTATACCAGGTTATCTTTAATACTAAGAAAAGCAACGCTTTCATTAGTAACGATTCTGCTATACATTCCGTTATCTTTATATCGTAGAAAAATATTAATATTATTAATGAAAAGTTTAAAAAGAAAGGTTTTTAATACGCGGGCAACGTTATCCTTATTAATACCGAAGTTCTTTACCAGATTATCGAAGACAGAATTAATAACAAAGTCGACGAAGCTGCTAGAGATGTCGAAAATAAAATGGACATAGTTATCAAAGTTACTAAGAAGATTGCATCCGGTATTGCTGGCAAGTTGGCTGCTATCTAGCGCCGATTGGACATTATCGAAAACATTTTTAGACGTAAGAAAACTTAATAGCAGACGTTTTAAAGCAATATTCTAGTTTTTAAATATTTCGTTAGACTTGTTGCATAGGATCTAAGCAGTATATACTTATAAAGATAGTTAAGAATTTTAAAATTTGCGTTTGGTTTTATATATAACGTCTCGAATAAGCGAACGAAACAGACAAGTAAACGGGACACTTTTTGTTACGTTGCAACAACAAATTCAAATAACTTAACAATAATATATCGTATTAATTCAAATTAATTAGATTCTTTTTCGCTAGACGTATTTATAATTTCGTTACAAGTACGCGCATTATGCCCGGGTTTGCCGTAGACGCCACATTTTCGTTCCTTGGTCTTAACCCTTTTGCGACGACCTTTTCCAGTTACTATTAGCTGCATTTTTTTACTACTCCTTTCTTTTCGAGGTAGAAGAGCTTGTTTCTTTTATATAGTAAGTGTTCCTTTTTTTTGAAGACGTTTGTTTTTAATTTTGCGACGTTTGCTTAAGATGTAGTTCGTTTCGCCTATTTAGACGTTTTTTTCCCGAAAAAAAGCATTGTTATGTAATAATAACATATAACCTTTTGTTATAAGATTAGCCGATTTAAGTAATCTTATTGGCGAGCTACCTTAATAATTTTTGATCTTTTTCAGCAAGTATCGTTCTTGTTTTGTTGCTTTACGGATATTTTTAGGGGTTTTTGCGAGGGGTGAAATAGAACCGGCGGAGGTTAGCGGGGAGACGGTCGGCGTAGGTACAACCGAAGGAACCTCCAATTCGGAAAAAACGTTATAGGGATCGAATGGAACAAGATCGGCTTTCGCAAATCTAGATTTAATGTTATCGGACGTCATGGTAGCTTGAAACGCGTCGTAGAAGCCGGCGAGGAAATCTTCTTTAGCAATATAGGTATAATGGCATCGTATTAGATTTTGGATGTACCGCGAATAAGCGCGTTTTAAAATAAAAAAACAAGATACGTTAAGAGGTTGGAATCGATACGAAGAATGCGCGGGCATATAAAGCGTGATAATATTATTATTAGCGTAGTATTTTTCGAATTTTATCGAATGGTGGTTTTTATGGCCGTCGAAGATGAGGAGACGTTCCGAACCTTTCGTACGCGTCCGAGTATATTCGTTAAAATGCTGGATTTATGCGAGATTTAATTTATTTGTTGTCCAGCTACTATTACTTAATGCGATTTTTTAATCGGCTGCTAGCAATGGGTCATTGCGGTACTAGAACTTAAGATTATTTTTTCCCGTTATGATAATAAATAGCGGCATAGCCCAACTTTGGAAATTAATAGCTTGAATAATTGTAACCTATTTTTTATTCCCTTGTTGCATTTGTTTAAGTTTTTTACGTCTTTCGGTACTGGTAATTATTATGCCCGTTGCTATAAGAAGTTTTATTAAGAATCCAGTTTCGTCGAAGTTGTAGATATCCTTTTTTGCGATGCCGTACTTCGCGATTATAGCCCGAACTAGCTCCAATTATTTGCGAAACGTTTCTGGATTTTCGGATATAATCCGTTGACAATCGATTTTCCGATTTAAACGCGTTTAAAGTTTTTGTTGCCGTTTAACAAAGTTCGACGCCCATTTAACTCCAACGCGTCCTGTAACGCGTTGGGCAAGCAGTATATTAGCCATATCTTTAACATGCTGAAGCCGGATAGAAAACGTTCGCGTATTTAGGTTAAGGATACGGTTCATAACCGATTTTTCTTCGGTCGCCGTCAATTTTCGCAAATTGGGGGTAGTATCAGTTCGGGCATATCTGCCGTTAAATCGCGCTTTTAAGGTAAAAAATAAGACTTTATAGAGAATTAAGCCTTTTATAACTAAGTTTCGGGTCTCTTTTTTTAGCATAAGCGGCTAAGTTTATTCTCGTTACTTTTGTAAGGCGTTCCATGATGTTGGTGTTGAATAATAGATGATTAAAGATAGGTAGTTGCAAAGTGCCAAAAGAAGTGTCCCGTTTACTTGTTTGTCCCGTTCGCTTATCCGAAACGTTATACGTATCGAAATATTAACGTTGGGTTTTTTACTTTAAATAATTAACCCAGCCTATTTAGCCGTATTGTAGTTATAGTACCATACGTTATACGGTTTCTTTTGGTATAAAGGGGGACTTGTTAAGGATTATAATAGTACAGACATACCTGCTAGGATTTTCGTACATATATACTTATATATTCTTACATAGTTTCCGATAGCATACGAAAACTTTAAACTTATACCTTTATACAGTTATACGTATCCAATAGAAAGCTATTCGTAATACGTAAAAAACTTTAAGCCAAACGCTGCTGTACCTTGCTATTATTCCGTAATTTATTTTATCACCCAAGTAATCTTTAACAATACTCTTAACCTTAGCTTTTCGAAGGGTGTTATGTTCTATCTCCTCCAATTTTTGAACCATTGTGACACGGGAAAACCGACATGATAATTGGAAGAAGTTTCATCTTGCGAACAGAAGGGGGTTTTTTTTTGGTGGATTTAATTGTTAACGTTCTTGTTGATTTGGTTGCGAATGGTGATAGCTGCATTCTAAGCGAAATGGTGGTGGAAATGAGTCGGGGGCTCGTGCGCCATCAATTTTGGGCACCGCCCGACAAGTCACAATATAGCATTGCTCCTTCGCCATGACGAGCGTGATTTGCGTTTTCGAGTACTGCAAATGACGGCGTGGCTAATGAACTAAGATAGCCATCCACTGTCGGCAGCAATATCTGGGAAGCTGTAGGTGGCTGTGGCGTAGATAGGATTGTGGGAAGAAGTACGCCATCTCAGGGAAGGCAGAGGCTGAGCCGTGGTTTGAAAATACCGGTTGCTGTCATTGTTCTTCAGTTTCTACTGATCAGAGGCGTCTACCCAGTAATACCTGGCAAACCTTCCTCTCCGTGCCAACCCTCCAAACTGAATCACCACGTAAAGGCGAGGCCCCCAACTTTCTCCGCTTCCTCAACCACCTTCACACAGATGTCTCGCCCCTCCTTCTGGGCCTCAAAGTCAACCCTTCCAACTTCACCGCCGATGTTGCCTTTGGTGTGCTTCTCGGTATGCTGGACCATGTACGCAAGGACGCTACCAAAAGGCGCGAAGTCGTTACCATCGCGGTTGATGGCGACGGCCTCGTTGATCTTCTTGCCGTGGGCCTTGTAAGCCCAGCCCCTGTGCAATGCGATGACAGTCCCTTCGGCGTCGAAGACCGGGCCGCCCGAGTTCCCTGCGATGTTGTCAGCAAGCTCGAACCGTTGGTGCCGGGCACCAAATCGTGCTGCTATTGGACATACCTTTTTCGGTGTCGCCTTCATGCTCAACCATCCCTGGGGGCGGGTGCGGGATGTACCTAACGGGAGACATGCTCTTACACAGCCGGTCACCCTTAGCGTAATAGGGCATATCTCCCGAGTACCCGCAGATAACACCGTTGGCGCTGAGGGGCGTCTGCCCGAACTTGATGGGGTTGACGGTGTCGAACTGCTCCCAGAGGTGGACGAAGCCGAGGTCGTTTGGTTCCCAGCGTTCGTTGTACCAGCGATGGTGCACGGCGGCGCAAATTCCGTCTCGAGACTCGACGCTACCGGGACCACCACCCTTGCCGGCGAGGATCACCACGTTCTTAGCGAAGCTGTCCTCGTCGATAAGGAGGTGACCAACGGTTGCGACGGTACACCCGTTGATCAGTACTCCAGTTCCAATAACAGTGTGGCCTCCGCGGAACTTGGAGATGATCTTGACGACTCCTGTAGCACCGTCAGAAAAATATATATATGGACACGGCGACGTGGGTAGACGCACCACGCAGGGGACCGTTGTACGCCATCTCCTTCATGGCGACCACGTTCCTTGGGTTCTTGCCAAGGATGGCCTCGGAGGCGTCGGGCCTAAGTGGCCATGCGACTGCCTTTGGGGGCGAGGGCAGCTTCTTCTCCATGACGTTTGACAGATGGAGAATGGCCTGTTCCTTCTTCGCCGTCTTCTTAGACGTGGCAGCCTTCTTCGTTGTGGTTGCCTTCTTAGCAGCAGGAGCCTTGGTGGTCTTGGACACTCTGCCTGTCTTAGTCTTGGTGGTATTCTGGGGATTGTGGGGGACGTTTCGAGCAACGGGAGGGGGATGGTGAGAGCTCTCGACCAGCCGCTGCAAGGCTACCTCCCCCTCCGAGTCCATCACTGCGGCATCGAGTTCGTCGAGACGCCGGTCGTCGAAGTGAGGGACAGAGGTCAGGCTACCCAAAGCGAGGAGTGTCAGTTCAACATTGCTACCTATGGGACGGGCAAACAGCATGTCTGCCTCCAAAAGCATCCTCTGTCGAAGCTAGGTACTTACTGCCGCACTGGGTCAACTGTCACGGCCAGGCCGTCGGGAAACACCATGATTATGATGAAGTCTTCGTTGCTGGGCGCTGCGAGATGCTCTGGGAGTGTGCCAAAACGCGGGGGGTCGTTGTTCGGACGACAAAAAGTGGCTAAATCGGGCGAGAATCACGAAGCGGGGTGCTGGCAGACACTGAGAAGGTGGTTTGGTCTGGAAGTACGTAGCGTTGGAGTTCTGATGAAAGCTTTAACCCGGAGTTTGCTGCCTATCTCGTCGACTGTCAGAAGGTTTCACAATAATCGATACGGGCAATGAATGACGCTAACCTAGACCAGCGGTATACTCCGTAAAATTTTGAATTCGTGCTATCCCACTGGCCATGAATTTCCCATTTATTGCGGAGCTAAACCGAAAATGCGGTTACTGCTTATTCTGTAGCATTTTGGCGGTCGAGGGGATAGATGGCGGGGCGCGGGAAGAATAGGGGCGCGGGGGGGTGGGGTAGGGATACGTCACAGGGGCTGCTGCCAGCGTGCGACAGCATCCCTAAAATGAACCCGAAGTCGATGAAGGGCAAAATATCCACGAGGACAGACCGGCTGTGCCCCCTCCATCATTATGGTGGCAGGTCGAAGCATCGAGACGGGTTGGTGGATCATGGAGAGCTTGGAAGGGGTAACGGCGCGCCATTGTCAGACGGAGGGTTACATGATCTCGATCTGGAGGCACAAATTCGAACGCTGTTGTGGCTAGCCTCAGGTCCATTGTCGACTTAACAATCCGCCGGGACGAGACGTCGTTCTGCTTCCATCTACGCTATATGTAAACGAGAGTCGGGTGAGACTCGGCGATGTATCGGTATTTGCGGGGTCATGGGAAGTCATAATAGCATTTTGACGGAAGGCCAGATGGCGTGTATTGCAGCAATTTTTTAGCGGGTCATAAGCTTAAACGGAAATTAAGTGTACTGTACCGGGCTAGTAGGCTAAAGGTAGCTTTTCCTGCAGAAGTTGATTGGGCAGTCTGGGCGAATAAAAAGAGAGTGCTACCCAGCTCCAGAAAATTGTTGCAACTAACGCCATTTGGCCTTCCGTCAGATAATCGCATGCAGGTACAAGACATAACAGCTTGCAGGTGCGGGGGTTGCGGGTGCGGGGTTAAAGGGGCTTATCGAAGCTCCTTTGGAGCGGGTGATTGGCGACGCTTCCGACTTCCGTATCCGGATTAGCCTTGTAAAAGAACCAATACCCCGGACGGCCTAAGGCGACAGCTCCTCGAGGCTCGCTTAAAGCTATTAATAACTGTCACCTAGCAAGGGGTGCGTATCGCACAACATACACGGAAAGGCTCCCTCCGATCGGAACTTATATGTTCCGCGGCTAGACTCCATAAACAGCAGTGCGCGTTCTAAAGCCCCTGCAGCTAGTTATCCAATACAACACAACTGTCAGATACAGGGGACATCAGTTCTTTTGTATTAATTGGCTAGTTGCGTGCGCTCTCGCAACGCGTACTGATCTTTGAAGTAGTCTAGCCACGGAACATATATGTTCCGATTAGAGGGAATCTTTCCGTATATAGCGTGCTAACGCACTCCCTGCTAGCTAACACACCCCCTCAACGCCTTAAAACATTCACGGCGTTAACCGTCACACTTTATCACTTTCTAAAGCCGCAGCTTTCCATTTTACCTTTCTTCCTGCAATTAAATCCTTTAGATCAGCTAATTTCTCCTTTAAATTATTTGTAAGGTATTCTTGTAACGGCTATGGGCTTAACCAACTATTAAACCTAGTTGTACGGTTTATGTTGGCAGTGGTATCGTGGGAATTTAAGCAATAAAGCGATAATTACGTCTGGTAATAACAGATGTAAATCTGGGTAACCAATTATTATTGCAAGCTGGTGCTATTAGATTATAGGAAATAATAAACGTATATATACTTTTATTAGCTCGACCGGCTCGAACCGGCTCGATCTTCCTTTTGGTAATAAAACCCCTTTAAGCCTATGGAATTATTTCGAACCATTATCCGGCTCGACTAGCTTAAGGCGCCAAATCCCCTTTTATCCAATTAGGCGTTATAAGCCCATCGAGCCAGTTACGTAACCCTGGAACCATATCGGAAATACCTTTTACAACTTCCGACCGTTTTGTTAATTAAGTTAAGGCCTTTGGCTATAATACGATGTCCCCCTTTTTAAAATCTTTGCCCTTAAAGATTAATTT
This sequence comes from Monosporascus sp. mg162, assembly GCA_004155945.1. NCBI lineage: Eukaryota > Fungi > Ascomycota > Sordariomycetes > Xylariales > Monosporascus > Monosporascus sp. mg162. The sequence continues at coordinate 36,648 of QJNY01000600.1, read as the reverse complement.
GTTTGTCACATTTATTTAGTAAATAACTTCCCTTTTTTTATATCATTTTTTTTAATATTCAACCGTTATGTTAAGTCGTATCGAAAAATAGAAATCCCGTAAAGGTAATAACGTTTTGGTTTTATTTAAAAGAATTTATACCTTTAATTTTAATATATCCGTATTTTCTTGTTTGGGTTATAAATCTAAAGGAAAAACTTGTAAAGCTTATTTTAGCTCTAAAAAATGCGTTTGCTGTACCGAACATAATAATCCTTATAACCTATTCGGGCTTTCCGAAACCGAATATAACCGGTTGGTTACTAAAAAGGACCGTTTCGAACTGCAAAAACGTTTTACTGAAAAAGAACTGCTTTCCGTTTAACAACGTTTTAATAAATTGCAGCAGTACCTTGGCGAATTATTTGGCCGTTTGGCCTATTTACGGGACCAAAAGAAACTTTTACGTAAACGCGGAATCGAAATATTACGTAAAGGTATTAAAGATACGGAAGCAATAAAGAAATTCGAACGTCTAAAACGAGAACAATAACGGCTGGAAGCAAAGGTTGCATTAGTACAAATCTTCCTGCCCGTTAACTAACCTTCCTTAAGTAACCTAAACTGGAATACTTTTAACCCTGGCGCTTCCGGCGTTGCTGGTAAAAATTTTTCAAAAGGCGCTAGGTATTCGTAAGGTTTTTTGCGGGTTTTTAGGTGTTTTCGGAATCTGGGTAATTTTTTTATTTGATTAAGTACTGGGTAAATCCTTTTCCTTTACGTATATCTTGTATTTTTTCTGCTTCGTAAATTGGTATATCCTTTACAACTTCCTTATCCTGATTTTATCCTGTATTAATTTAAATTATATTTACTGCTACTTTTAATAGGGAAAAATGGAAAACTGGATTAAATTTAACTTTCGGCAGTAACTCCAATTTATAATTGTTTTTTAAGATTTTCTTGGCGATTTTGTATAACCCGATATATTTAAAATCGAGTTTTTTATTTAACCTTTTAGTCTGGATATTTTTGGTAATTAAATAAACCATTTCCCTTTCCGAAAAAGTTGGTCCCTTTAACCTTTTTTAATTATAGTATTTGCTTATTTGGTTACGTACGAAACTAAGCTTTGATTTTATTTCTACGTATAACGTCCCACACAAGCGAGCTGGCCACACAAGCGAGCTGGCCAGATTTTGGGGCTCCGTAACAACACATTCAAATTACTCAACCACAACACATCAAATCAAGCCAAATCAATCGAATACTTCTTTGCTAACTGTATCTCCAGCTTCTTTCCAAGTGTGCACATTATATCAAGGCTTGTCGCGGACGCCATGTTGCCATTCCTTCCATCTAACCTATATGCGACCGACTAACTCTTAACGCATTTAAGCTAATATCACCCCCATTTCGTACGACCCAAAGCCAACCGACTAGATAACTATTCTCGACCGAATCCTTAACCCAAATACGCGAGCATTTCTTGTCCGGCTTTAATACGTTGAAGATATACGGCGGAGAACGTGTTATAGGATTCGTTGGAAGCGCGTTAGAGGGCGTGTTAGGGGGTCCGTGCGGGGCGTTTCGCGGGACGTATGGCAGGGCGTGTCGGACTTGATTTTGTAATAATTCGAGACTTACGCAATTATACGATTAAAACAAACGTTTCCAAAAAGAGGAATACTTGCTAGATAGGATAAACAAATTCTTTTAGCCAGCAGAAAGGTTGTGGCAAAGAATTGCTGCTAACAGCTGCTGAAGTTGGTCGGTTGCGGGCGGGTTGGCAGGAAGGAATAGCAATATAGCGTCCGCAACAAGCCTTGATATAATGCGTGCACTTGTCCAGAAGCTGTAGATACGATTAGCGAAAGAGAATTCGATTGATTAGAATCAATTTGAAGTGTTGTGGTGGAGTAATTTGAATGTGTTGTGGCGATGTGCCAAAATCTGGCCAGCTCGCTTGTGTGGCCAGCTCGCTTGTGTGGCCAGCTCGCTTGTATGGGACGTTAGTTGTTTTAGCTGTTTTAATATAAAAATTGCTTTAACGTTAACTAATTTATCTTTATATAAATTTCGGAAATTTCAGCTATAAATCCAAAATTGGCAGTTGCTAGCGTCGTTTTAATACTTTCGTAATAGCTAATATTATAAGTTAATTATGTAATTGGTAATTTTTCGACTTAATTGTTTTGTTCGTAATTAATATAATATCGTAAATACGTTTTTAACGTTTAATTAGTTTTTTCTGTTTGTTCGTCTATTTAAGGTTTAAATATGTTAAATAATTTGTAATTTAGTTTAAGTTAAGTTATTAATCCTTACCAGAATTTCGAAATAAAGGTAATACCTTTATCCGAAATAATTTCCGTTAAAACTCCGTAGGTACCTAAAATATGTTTAAGGAAAATATATACGAATTATTTTATATCGGTATTTTTATTATAAAGTAAAAAATAAGAAAATTTCGTAAATCGATTAACGATTACGAAGATATTATCGTAATGTATTTCTGTAGCTGGATTTTTTGATAAAGGAAATTTAATAATAAAGTTAAATGTAATCGAATTTTATGGTCGTTCGGCAACTGGTAATAGCTGTAGTTTTCCGTAAGGCTTATGTTGTTATGCTTTTGCTTTAACGTAAATATCGTATTATTGTAATACCTTTTGGATTATAGTTTTTATCTTAGGAAAGTAATATCTTTTTTGTAAACGTTTTAAAATTTTGTAAATTCCTGGATATTTATATATAAGGTATTCGTATACGTTTCGTATTAAATCTTTTTGTAAGTTTTCAGGTATCTATATTTTATTTGTTTAGTCCTTTGCTAGTTAATTGGCGTTATATTATTAAATACGTTAATATATATCAGTTAGTATTGCTCGTATCGTAACAATTCGTCGCTGTTTTAAGTATTTTTCAGGTGTAATATCGAAAATTGTTTGTTATACTTTGACTTTAAGTTTTTCCAAGTTAGGTCGTTTGCTAAATACGTTTGCTTTGCCATTTTTTGATCCTTTTCGATAGATAATAATGTAATTGAATTTAAAAAAGCTTTCCGCGTAACGTAATTGTTTTTCGATAAGTTTTCGTGTTGTAAAGAAATGTATAATGTTTTTGTAATCCGTATATACCTTGATTTAATGCATGTTATCTTTGAGGTAATACCTAAATTCCTTAAAGGCGTTAAGGGTAACTAGGAATTTTTTGTCGTAAATGGGGTAATTTAATTCTGTTCCGTATAGCTTATAAGAATAGAACGTAATAGGGTAAAATTTTCCTTAATTATTTCGATATTTAACTATAACTTTTAAAACGTAATCCGAAGTATCGGTTTTTAGCTTAATTAGTTGCTTTAGGTCGTACATAATCAGTATTGGTTTATTAGTAAAGGCGTTTTTAATTTGCTGGAAATTTTTTTTTTTTTTTAAAGTTTATCTAAATGGTTTATTTTTTTGGTAAGTTCCGTTAATAGCATAATTATTTTGCTGAAATTACGTATAAACCGTCGGTAATAATTCGCGAATTTAAGGAATGCTTGTATTTTTTTAACGTTAATAGGTTATGCCTAATCCTTAACTGTTGATAACTTTTTGGGGTTTATGCGAATTTATCCTGGCGTAATAATATATCTTAGGAATTCGACTTTTTGTTAGTAGAAATAGCTTTTTTCGGTATTAACCAAAAGTTTAGCCTCCTATAGCGCTTATAAGTTCTAATAAATATGTTTTTCGTATTTTTCTTCCGTTTCCGAGTAGATAAAAATGTCGTCGAGGTAGCAAATAACAAAAATATCCAAGTATTCTTTTAGTATATGGTTTATTATTCGTTAGAAGGTTGCTGGTACGTTAATTAATTCCATAAAGGTAATTAGATATTCGTATAAGCCGTATTTCGTTCCGAAAGCTGTTTTCCATTTATGCCCTTTTTTAATCCGAATTATACTATAGCTATTTCGAAAATCGATAGCTATAAGTTATTTTGTTTTATGCAGGCGATTTTTTATTTTAGTAATTAATAATAACGGCGTTTTGTCCTTAACGCTAATATCGTTAAGTTGTCGATAATCTATTATTAATCGAAGCTTTTCCCTTTTTCTGGTACGAAAAACATAAGGTATCCGGTTGGTAATTTAAAGTGTCGAATTTATTTTTTTCGAAACCCGTTTTCGAGGTAATCGCATAATGCATATAATTCCGCGTAGTTTAGGTTATAAATCGGATAAAAGACGGTATTTTTGTTATCTTTAAAAATTATTTCGTAATTTTATTCGTTGTATTTTGGCAATTTGGTATTAAGTTCCTTGTTAAATAACTTGTCGTATTTGTAATATTATGAAAGTACTTTAGTTATTTATTTTGGTAATTTTTCGGACGGTTGTTTTAAATCGTTATTTATCTGCTTAAATTTTCCTTTAAAGTTAGTAATAATACGTTATATTTTTCGATTATGCTTTTCTTTTGATATAGCGTATGTTTTTGGGTGGTAAAATTTTTATCCTTTTTTTATACCTGTATTCGTTTACTTTATCGATTAAATATTGAAATCTTTCGTCGTTTAGTTTATCGTTAGAAAATAAATCGTAATTTATTTTGCGAATTTTTTAGTTAATAACCGGGTTATATTGTTTTAACTATAGCAAACCTAGGATTAAATCGCAATTTTTAATGGCGATAACGTCGAAATTAATGGTTTATTTTTTTCCTTCGACAAAGGTCTTAAAGTAATTAATCTTATATCGAATTTATTTATCGTCGTAGTTAAATGTTTAACTTTCGGCGTTCTCGACTTCGTAAAGGTATTCTTTATTTTTCCATGGTAGATGTAATTTATTAACTATTTTTAAAGCGATGTAATTGCTTTTTGTTACGCCGCAGTTTACAAATACGATATATCGCTTGTTTTTGATTTGTACTTGTACCGTAATAAGTTTTTGTCGTGCTGTTTTTATTGCGTTTAAAGCTTTTTTAAAATGTTATTATCCACCTTTATTTCTGCCAGCCTGGGGCCCTATTATAAGTAGCTTAGATCTTTTGGGCTTTTTTCGAATTGCTAAATTCTCTCTTTAAATTTTTTGTTTTCGTTTCGGATTTATCTTAACTGCTGTTCTTGTCGGCGTAACGTTACTATCAAGTATTTTACTTGGTTTTGGAACATTTTCTTTGGTGATATATTTTGGCTTCGGAATTCTCCAGTTTGAAAAGGAGCGAATTCTTTTTTATATAGCTGATCGCTTTTTTAGGTTTTCCGTAAAGGCTAACTGAATCTGTAGATCGGTAATCATTTTCTGGTAATGCTTTTCCATTGTTCTTTAGCTTAGTTTTTTTTGCGTTTGGTAATCGTATTATTCGTAATAGTACTGGGGCTTATATATAGGGTAATGTTTTCCTTTTGGCCAGTTCCTGGTAGCTGCCAATTCGTCGATTTCTTCCATTGTTGCGGCTTTTCGTATATAGCGATATTATCTTTAATCTTTAGAATTATTTTTAATTCGATATTTGAAATCGAAGCTTTGTCGCTATATGCGCATAATTCGTCGTGCGATATATTTTTTTTCGTCCTCGTATACCTCGTATTGCGGTCGTCGACAGCTGACCGTATGGAGCTTTCCGTGCCGACCGGATTCTTTTAGGTATAGGTTTTCGTCTTATTTTCGGTATTTTGTTTTAGTTATGCCTTAAGTATTGATTAGTTGTTTTTTTGTTGCCGTTTTTGCTATGTACGGGTAGGTAGCTTATTGTCGTTTAGCTTTTTCCATTTTTCGTGCTTTTGTAGTTATTGGGTAACAGTAAGTTTAATGGATTTAACTTTTTTAGCTTTTTTGGCTTTTGTTTGGGTTAGCTTTTTCGCTTTTTTTATTCCCTGTTATACCTTAGGTAAAGGGTTGTCGTTATTTTTGGCGCGGATTATATTAATTGCTTTTTTGTTGCCAGGTTCCTTTTTATGCTGGTTTTTAAGGATTAAAACCTAATGTACCTTTTTTAGGCTTTTGCATTTTCTCGCAATATGTTCGAGCTTATCGTAGTTGTAATAAATAAAGAATTTTTTTTCGATTAAATGGCCCTTAATTCTATAGGCCTTAGTTAAGTTCTATAAGAGGTGGAAGGCGTAAGGCGCCTTCGATTTTGGTTAGCTCCTTGGAATTTGGACCGTAGGGCAAATTGTTTAAGTCGTTTTTGTCGTCGTTTAAATTGTCGATTGTCGATTTTTACAGCTTTAGCGATGTACTTATCGAATGCGTTAAGTCGTTCGATTTTGATAATTTCGTCCTTAATATTATCTTTTAGCCCTTTGTAAAAGACGTCGATTAGGGTATCTTTTTTATCGTCGATCTATCCTATTTTAAATATAAGGTTCTTAAACTCGACGGCATATTTAAAAGTTAATCCTTTTTGTTTAAGCTATAGAAAATCTTATATTGCTTTTTGTTTTGCATCCGAGTTGTCGAAGTTATTTTTAAGCTTTTATTCGAAATTAAGATAACTTTCGAAAAAAAATTTAATAACCGTTTTTTGGTTATTTTTCGCATTTTTTTAAATAATTTTATAACGTAGATTTAAATTAATTTAAAGCGTTCCTTTTTAAGAACCTTGTTATAATAAAGATTCTATCGGCGTTACCTTCGATCCTTTCTAGTCGTAAATATACTTTGGCCTGGGTTAAGAAGCCTTAAACGCTTTTTGTATTATCGTAATGTTCGGGTTTTTTAACCTTAAGTTTTGGAGTAATAGCTGCTGATACCGAATCGACTGGGGCGACGGTAGCCTGGGTAGTAAGTTATTAAACGTAAGCTTTAAGCTGCTAAACGCGTTTTTATAGCTGCTAGGTAAAGGTAGGAACGGTAGCTTTAGCGCTGATCGATATTTTAATAATGTTGAATATTGTTTAAAGTTTAACGGTATTACTAAATAAAAGCTTATAACGTATAACGGATATAAATTTAATTAATTATTAAACCTAATCGTACGGTTTATGTTAGCAGTAATATTATAAAAACTTAAATAATAAAGCAATAACGTACCACACAAGCTCACCGGATGCACAAGCTCACCGGATGATTTTTGGCACCTCCCAACAACTAATTCAAATAACTCAACCACAACATGTCCAATTAGTTCCAATCAATCGTATTATCTTTCGCTAACCACCTTTACAGCTTCTAGACAAGTGCACGCATTATATCAAGGCTTGTTGCGAGTGTTATATTGCCATTTCTTCCTCCCAATCCGCCCGCAACCGACCAACTTCAGCAGCTGTTAGCAGCAATTCTTTGCCACAACCTTTCTGCTGGCTAAAAGAACCTGTTCATCCTATATAGCAAGTATTCATCTTTCTGGGAAACCTTTGTTTTAATCATTAAATTGCGTAGGTATCGAGTTGTTGCCAAATCAAACCCGACACGCTCTGCCATACGCTCTGCCAGACGCCCTGCTACACGCCCCGCGAAACGCCCCGCACGGACCTCCCATGCCCCCCAACGCGCTCCCAAAGCGCTCTTAACGTATCCTATAACACGTTCTCCGACGTATATCTTCAACGTATTGAAGCCGGATCAGAAATGCTCGCGTATTTGGACTAAGAATTCAGTCGAGAATAGTTATCTAATCGTTCGGCTTTAGGTCGTACGAAATGGGGGAAATATTAGCTTGGACGCGTTAAGCGCTGGTCGGTTGCGGGAGGGTTAGCAGGCAGGAATGGTAATATGGCGTCCGCAACAAGCCTTGATATAATGCGTGCACTTGTCTAGAAGCTGTAAAAGCGGTTGGTGAAAGATAATACGATTGATTGGAACCAATTGGATATGTTGTGGTTGAGTTATTTGAGTTAGTTATTGGGAGGTGCTAAAAATCATCCGGTAAGCTTGTGCATCTGGTGAGCTTGTGTAGTACGTTAATTACGTTTAATAATAATAAATATAAATTTAAGTAATTAATTATTATTGCAAGCTGGTGTTATTTAAATTATAGGAAATAATAAACGTATATATACTTTTATTAGTTCGACCGGCTTGAACCGGTTCGATCTTTTTTTTGGTGGTAAAACCCCATTAAGCCCATCGAGTCACTTCGAGCCATTGTCCGGCTCGACTGGCTCGAGGCGCCAAGTCCCCTTTTATCCAATCAGGCGTTATGAGCCCATCGAGCCAGTTACGTGACCCTGGAGCCATATTGGAGATGCCTTCCACAACCTCCGACCGTCTGTCAATCGAGCTAAGGCCTTTGGCCATAACAATTCTTCCGGCAATTGAAAGCTTCTGTAATATTTAACAATTTTCGCTATTGTTTAAAAATGCTTAAAAATTTCGCGTAATAAAGCTTTTATTAATTTATTAACTAGCATATTGGCCGTAAACGTATAATTTATTTTAATTATATTCCTCTTTAATTATAGCTTTTCGTAACTAGTTATTATATATAGTTATATAGTTACTGTAACTTTATAGACAAATTTTGATAAAATAATAAATTGCTACCTTAAATCCTAGGCTTTATAAACTCGCCCCTCTCGCAGCTCCTATCTACGTCGATTCTTATCGAAATTCTGGACGGTTTTCGCCATTCGCAACAGCCGTACAAACTATCTTTCGTAATTTTCCATATATCGTTTCAAAATTTGAACTTCGAAGTTATTAAACCGGGTTTTATCTTCCTTTCCCAGTTTCGCTATTAGTTTGCTTATAGTCGTTATATTTTCCGGCATATACTTTTTACCGAGATCGATTACAGTTACTTTAGCAAATTAAATCGTATCTGAAAATTAAAAGCTGAAATCGATTTTTTGAAAACGATTATTTGGATCAACAGTAATGTCGATAGTCCTAACTCGTCCGGTAATTTTATGGGAATTGTGTGCTGTTAATAAGACGGTTTTTGTGGAAATCCGGCAGTTACAGATTACCGGTTTCACATATTCGGACTTACGCGGTATGCTGTTTTGAGTAATTCGAAAAGCCGTAAAAACGATCGAGCTGTAAGACTGGCTAGGACTCGGAAAAATGCCAGCTTTTTATACGTAATTAAGGTTTACCGTTAAGATTTGCCGTTAAGGCTTGCCTTTAAGATTTGTCTTTAAGATTTATTCTTAAGGTTTACCGCGTAAAGCTTAACATCTTTTGAGTTATATTGACTTTGCCAAACCGTATAGCCAGCGGGTATAAGGTTTATCAAGGTCGAAGCTTATTGGCAACTACGCATATGAGCTTTCCAAGCTGACATTAGTTAAGAAATTACGTACTTACGAGGGCCTAACCGTCGGCCTTAAAGTAAAGCTCTTTAGAGCTAAGGTATTAATCTATCCTAACCGTAAAAACCCATTAATCAGTTATTGTATTCGAAAATCCTGGGTATAATTGTGACGGCTATAGGCTTAACCAACTATTAAACCTAGTCATACGGTTTATGTTGGCAGTGGTATCGTAGGAATCTAAGCAATAAGGCGATAGTTACGTCTGGTAATAGCAGATGTAGATTTGGGTAACCAATTGTTATTGCAAGCTAGTACTATCTAGCCTAGATTATAGGAAATAATAAGTGTATATATATTAATCTTAGCTTAAAGTGCTTAAGGGGCTTAAATTTTTAAGCCCGTGAAGCCCTTTAAGCCGGCCTCTACTGGCTTACGGGGCTTAAAGTGCCAAACGCTTTGAAACCTTTAAGCCAGTTACGTGATTTAGGATTTACATCAGGAATATTTCCCATATCTTCCGACCGTTTTTTTATGCCAAGTTCTTCTAGTTATAATACGATTTCTCCCCTTCCAGGATCTTTGCCCTTAAAGATTAATTTGTTTGTCGTATTTGTTTGGTAAGTAACTTTCCTTTTTACATATTATTTTCTGTTTTTTAACCGTTATATCAAGTCGTATTGGAAAACAAAAATTTCGCAAGCATAATAACGCTTTAATTCTATGAAGACGAATCGATATTCTTGGTTTTGTTATGTTTTTTAATGTATTCTGTTTCGTTGTACATTTAAACGAAAGGTTTATAAAGCATACCTTGATTTGGGGAAATGCTTTCGTTGCGTTAAGTATAGTAGTTTTTATGATTTATTTGGTTCTTTAATTTTTGAATACTAACGGCTTTTGGACGAGAAGGAGCAACTGGAACGGGAAGAAGAATAAGCGTAAAAGGCCTTCCGCTCCGCCGCCAATAAAATCGATCGCTTTCAAAAACTGCGTAAGGTCCTTCGCCAGCGCGGGGTCGAAATGCTACGTCGAGATATCTAAGGTACGGAAGCGATAAAAGAATTTAAACGTTTGGAACGAAAATAATAACAGTTAAAAGCTGAAATTACGTTAGCGCAGACTACCCTGCCCGCTAATTGGCTGTTTGGTAACCTACATTAAAATATTTTTATCCTTGGCGCTTCCGGCGTTGCTGGTAAAAGTTCTTTAGAAGGTGCTAGGCGTTCGTAAGGTTTTTCGCGGATTCCCAGGTGTTTTCAGAATTTGGGTAATCTTTTTACTTAACTAGGTACTAAGTAAGTCCTTTTTTTTTTGCGTTTATCCAGTATTTTTTCTGCTTCGTAAATTAATGCATCTTCCATAATTTCTTTATCTTTATCTTATCCTGTATTAACTTTAATCGTATAGATTGCTGATTTTAATAGGGAAATATGAAAAACTAAATAAAGCTTAACTCTCGGCGGTAGCTCCAATTTATAGTTGTTTTCTGAGATTTTCTTAACGATTTTGTATAAGCCGATATATTTGAAATCGAGTTTTTTGTTTAACCCTTTAGTTTGGATATTTTTGGTGGTTAATAAACTATTTCCCTTTCCGAAAAGGTTAATTCCTTTAACCCTTTTTCGGTTATAATATTTGCTTATTTATTTGCGTACGAATTCGAACTCCGATTTTATTTTTACGTACAGCTATTTTAACTATTCCGACGTTAAAATTGTTTTAACGTTAACTGGTTTATCTTTATGTAAATTTTGGTAAACCTTGGGTATAAATTTAAAATTGGCAAATACTGGCGTCGTTTTGATACTTTCGTAATAACTAATATTATAGGCTAGCTGTATAACTGGTAACTTTTTAACCCAGTTACTTTGTTCGTAGTTAATATAATACCGTAAACACGTTTTTAACATTTAATTAGTTCTTTTTGTTTATCCGTTTATTTAAAGTTTAAATACGTTAAATAATCTATAATTTAATCCAAATTAAGCTATTAATTTTTGCTAGAATTTCGAAGTAAAGGTAGTACTTTTATCCGAAACAATTTCCGTTAAAAGTCCGCAAATACTTAAAATATGTTTAAGGAAAATGTATACGAATTGCTTTATATCGGTATTTTTATTATAAGGTAAAAAATAAGAAAATTTTATAAATCGATCAACGATTACGAAAATACTATCGTAATATACTTTTATAACTGGATCTTTTAATAAAGGAAGTTAAGTTATAAAGTTAAATATAATCGAATTCCATAATCGCTTAACGATTAGTAAAGGTTATAATTTTCCGTAAGGCTTATGTCGTCGTACTTTTGCTCTAGCGCAGATATCGCATTGCCGTATAATCCTCTGGACTGTAATTTTCATCTTAAGAAAGTAATATATCTTTTACAAACGTTTTAAGGTTTTATAAATCCTTAAGTATCCATATATAGAATGTTCGTATACGTTTTGTATTAAATCTTCTTATAATTTTTCGGGCATCTATATTTTGTCTATTTGGTAGTTTCCTAATTAATTAACGTTATATTGTTAGATACGTTAATATATATTAGCTAGTATCGTTTGTATTATAGCAATTCGTCGCTGTTTTAAATATCCTTCGGATATAATATCGAAATTTATCTGCTATACCTTAACCTTAGCTTTTTCCAGGTTAGGTCGTTTGCTAAATACGTCTGCTCTGCTATTTTCTAATCCTTTTTGATAAATAATAACGTAATCGAATTCGAAAAAGCTTTCCGCGTAACGCAATTATTTTTCGACAAGTTTTCGTATCGTAAAAAAATATATAATGTTCTTATAATCCGTATATACCTTAATTTAGTACATATTACCTTTGAGATAATGTCTAAACTCCTTAAAGGCGTTAACGGTAATTAAGAATTCCTTATCGTAAATAGGGTAATTTAATTCTGCTCCATGTAACTTATAGGAATAAAACGCAATAAGGTAAAATTTTCCTTAATCGTCTTAATATCCAATTACAGTGTTACAAGAACAGGGGTTCTTGTCTGAAAGAAGCCAAGTTCTTGGAGGTTAGCGCGGATGCGGCTAAAACTCGGACCAGGAATGGCTTGGCTCTTGACATTAATCTAATAAATCCAAGTAATCTGGGTAAATCACTTAGATCACATAGATCCACGACATACTCATTATAGAAGAATAGATATATAATGGACCAAACTTTCATGTAAATAGCACCTACTTATTTTCGCTTTTTAGTTATTAATTTAAGCCTTCAGTTAGAGGCACCGTTCTCCGATTAAGGGAAAAGTCCGCAAACCTCTTTAACGAACAGACTACTGAATTATTCCTCGCACTATTGTTACCTGCAAATCAAGACCCCATTTCGGATACTGCTCATACCTCCAGGTGGATGTATGACAGGTTCGTTACAGAGGTATACGAGGACGGCAAAGAATATATCGCGCGACGAATTATGCGTATGTGGAGATAAGGTTTCGATTTTGAGAATCGAACTGGAAGTGATTTTAGGGATTAAAGGTCGTATCGCTATATACGAGAAGCCGTAATAATAAAAGAAATCCACGAGCTGGCAGTAATTAGGAGCTGGCCAAAAAGAAAATATTGCCTTATATATGAACCCTAGTGCTAGTTATTACGAATGGTGCGATTATAAAACGCAGGAAAAATTAATCCAAAGAATAGTGGAAAAGTACTACCAGAAAATGATTACCGATTCACGGATCCAGCTAGCTTTTACGGAAAACCTAGAAAAGCGATTAGTTATATAAAAGAAAATTCGCTTTTTTTAAAGTTAAAGCTGGAAAACCTTAAAGCCAGAATATATTACTAAAGAAACGTTCCAGAATTAAGTGGAATATTTGATAGTAATGCTGCGCCGATAAAAGTAGCAGTTAAAATGGATTTAAGAGGAAAATAAAAGATTTGGAGAAAGAATTTAGTAATTCGAAAATAATCTAAAAGATTTAAGTTACCTGTAATAGGGCTTTAGGTTGGCAGAAATAAAGGTGGATAATAATACTTTAAAAGAGCTTTAAACGTAATAAAAATAACGCAAAAGAAATTTATTACAGTCGAAGTACGAATCAAAAATAAACGGTATACTGTATTTATAGATTGCGGAATATAAACAAGTAATTATATCGCCTTGAAAATAATTAATAAATTGTAATTATTATAAAAAGATAAAGAAAAACTTTACGAAGTCGAAAACGTAAAAGGTCAAATATTTAGTTATAACAATAAATAAGTCCGACATAAAGTTAATTACTTTAAAACCTTTATCGAAAGGAAAAAATAAATTATTAATTTCGATATTATCGCTATAAAGGATTATAATTTAATTTTAGGTTTGCTATGGTTAGAATAGTATAACTCGGTTATTAATTAGAAAATTCGCAAGATTGAGTACGATTTATTTTTTAAAGATAAGCTAAACGACGAAAGATCTTAATATTCGATCGATAAGGTAGACGAATGCAGGCATAAAAAAACGGTAGAAACCTTATTATTTAAAAATATACGGTATATCCAAGAAAAAAGGCATAACCGAAAAATACGACGTATTATTGCTAACCTTAAAGCAAAATTTAGGCAGATAAATAACGATTTAAAACGACCGCCCGAAAAGTTACCAGAATAAATAGCTAAAGTATTTCCATAATATTATAAGTACAACAAATTATTTAGCAAGGAATTTGATACCAAATTGCTAAAATATAACGAATAGAATTACGAAATAATCTTTAAAGAGAGTAAAATTATCGCCTTTTATTCGATTTATAATTTAAATTACGCGGAATTGCATATATTACACGATTACCTTAAAAACAGGCTTCGAAAAGAATAGATCCGACGTTTTAAATTACCCCGCCGCATACTTTATGTTCTTCATACCGAAAAAAGGGGGAAAGCTTCGATTAATAGTGGATTATCGACAACTTAACGATATTATCGTTAAGGACAAAGTACCGTTATTACTGATTATTAAAATAAAAGATCGCCTATAAGGAGCTAAATAGTTTATAGCTATCGATTTTCGAAATAGTTATAACATAATTCGGATTAAGGAAGGATACGAATAGAAAACAGCCTTTAGGACGAAATATGGCTTATACGAATACCTAATTACGCTTATAGGGCTAATTAACGTACCAGTAATTTTCTAACGAATGATAAACCATATGCTGAAAGAATATTTGGATATTTTTGTTATCTACTACCTCGACGACATTCTTATCTATTCGGAAACGGAAAAAAAGCACGAAGAATATGTTTATCAGGTTTTACAAGCGTTACAGGACGCCAAACTTTTGGTTAATACCGAAAAAAGCCATTTTCATAAACAAAAAGTTGAATTCCTAAACTATATTATTATGCCAGGATAAATTCGTATAGATCTTAAAAAGTTATTAATAATTAAGGATTGGATATAACCTATTAACGTTAAGGAGATATAAGTATTCCTTAAATTCGTTAATTATTACCGACGATTTATACGTAATTTTAGCAGGATGGTTATATTATTAACAGAACTTACAAAAAAGGATAAATTATTGAAATGGTGCAGGGTGCCGGGCCAGGGGGCATGGCTTGGCTGATCAGTTAGTCAGCTCCACATGTGTATTTCTAGGAGCTCTTCCACCGGGCGCAACCCCGACACATGTTTATCACGGATTTACTGATTATCGATTACTTATTTACTTATCTTTAGTTTGATTTAACTCGGACCTAAATATAGTATTTTTTGTTTGCCTTTATTATTGCTGCACTCGGTTATTTTATCGTAATCCGTTTATTAAAGATGCTTTAATCGGAACCAAGTCTTCCCGTTCCAATTTAAGTGGTTGCTAAGGAAAGGATATTGGTTTTTGTTAGCTGCCGACGGACCTTAATTTTCGATTAACAAGTCGGAAAAACGGAAGGGACGAAGTTCTGATTAGATGCATTTAAATTCGAATACGATTACGATAATAGCTACGGATACGATAACTTAAACGGCATACAATTAACGACTGCGATTATAATAAGGACGCGACCTTTTGTACGATTAATAAAAAAAAGTTGTTAAATTGAAGCCTTATTACGAAAACAGCTTTATTCGGATGACGGTAAAGGAGCATAAGCGCGTATAGGCGACCGGTTTTGGAACATAAATTAATTACCCAAGTTTTGGACCGATTACGTAATTTAGGATACCATACGTATTAATAGGAAGATTACGTAGCAAAATAAATTATAAGATTTAATTAATAAGGGTTAAAAAAGCCAAAACTGCGTCGCTGGCGACGTAGCTATTAGGATTCGGATTAATTAGAATAAGTGCAGCAACGATAAGATTGACGATATAAATAAAATAGCGAACATAAGCAAAAAAAGCAATAAAGCTATAAAGTTACTTATTTTATATACGAAAGGAAAGTACCGAAAAAGAAATAACGTCCTTTAATATAATGCAAGAATTAAAAGAAAGACGTTACAAAATACATTTTGGATTTTTCTGACGTTAATCGGATAGTATTTAATTTGGTTATTATTAGGCGGTATTATTTGGGATTTATTTTTTTTGTTAAGCTTAAGTATTATAGCGCTTAGGTTAGTAATAAAGGTATTAATTAACAAGTTGGAAAAGGTGCAATTAGATAACTAACGACGCAGCGATAATTAGGATAAAGCTATTTAAACGGATGGTAAAAGGAAAAGGTCGCTTGCATTTTAGGTCCGAAAAAAAGGGAAAGTATATTTAAGATAATTATTGCGGACAGTTATTTACCTTATGCCTAAATATACTTCCGTTAAAGCAGCATTTTAAAACTTAAGTGATTTAAGGATTAGTAATATTAATTAGTTTAAAATAGGCTTTAGCAAGTTTTCTAAAGGCCTATCGAAGCTTTTTAAAATTGCTACCTAAGTTTATTTATATTACGGATTATTGCCAGTACCGAATTTTCCTAGCTTTACGAAAAGTTAAAATCCTGCTTTAGATACGACCGTTTAATACCGATCGACAGAGAACCTTTACGATAATAAACCTAATAAAACTAAACCTTAAAGTATTAACAGTCCGATTAAATCCTTAAAGCCAGTTAAGGATATAATTACCTAAAAAAACCTAAGAATTGTTATTAACTTACCGCAAAAACGAGATATTATATCAGTTTAAAACTTAAAGTTACTTATAGGACTGGAAGTACTTATACCGGACGTTATACTTTTTGGATTTATTAATTAATTTAATTACGATTTTTTTGCTGATATTATAAATAAGCTTTCGTTTTTTATAGTTTTTCCGGATTTATCGGCCTTTTTAAACTTTCGCTTTTTAGGAACTGGAGTTACCGACTGGCTTAAAGGAGTTAATAAATTATTTACGAAATATAAGTTTAAAAAGTTTAAGATAATCGCCGAGTTACCTTACTGGATTGATAGCCCCTTTATGAAAAACCGGGTTAAAGCTGTACTTAATGATATAACCTAATGGAACGAAACGTTTAAGCGTATCTTAAAGACCATTAAGCTGCAGAACTTAAAGCAGATTCGGACCGCCAAAGATCGATTAAGGACTTTAACGAAGCAAATTTAACGCGGTATCCTTAATTATGTTTATAAGTACTATCTGGAATATGCTATTAAGGTAAAAAACATCCTGGAAAAAGTAAAGTAAAAAGGCAAAATAGCTATTAAGGACGAGTATATTAAGAGCTTACTAAAAGGGTTATCCGTTAGCTATTTCGAAAAAATTCTTAATAATTCGTCCATAAAGCTAAAAAACCTGTACGTAATTAATTACGATAATATATCGATATTAATTAAAGATTAGGCGTTAAATAAGGCAGGATTCCTTAAATATAAAGGACGTAGGCGATAATAAAAAGGTATCCGTTTCGACATTAATTAAAAAAAAAAAAAAAAGCGGTCCAACCCGACTTAATAACCTAAGTAATAACAATTAAGGAGCCCTTAACTGCAACCAAAATTATTTAACCATATTAATCAGGTATTAAAAATTACGAATACGCTATAGGATTTAAAAATCGTACAGGCCTGATAAATCCAAAACTTAAAGGCTTTTAAAAAAGAAATGCGCAACCGAAAAGCAACCCGGATATTACAGTATTACGTTCCGCTAGGACAGAAAGTACCTTAAGCATATAATTATAGTACTAACCTATCGATTAATACAATTAGTTTTTAAGCGGATAATTATATTCGACTAAGCCTTTACCGTGGACGAAGTGGATACCGAGGTCGAAAAGGTTACCGTAGAAGTTATTAAGGTTAAAGTAAACGCTTTGGTAACCTTAATTAAGGTATTTATTGGTTTTACCTAAAGCTAGAATATATTATGCAAAAATGCCGTTTATTTTTTGATATAAAAATTACAGGATTAATCTTACTCGCCGACGATGGATATATTATTTTCCTTAGATCCCCGGAAAATAAAACAACGTTAGGTATAATTTAGTTCCTTTAAGTTTTGAAAAGTTAGATAATCGAATAGCAGATTTTAATTTGGAAGAAAATTTTAAAATGGATCTATGGTTTGCCAGCTTTCCCTGCCCGATTTAAGGAAAAGATAAAATATTTTGATCGGCGAGATGACATTTTTAAGGGCGTAAACAGTTAATTAACTAGCCCCGACCCGGATATTAATAATTTAGCTAAACCTTAAAAGCATATTACGATTTTAAAGCCGAATCGACAGGAGCCCGATATTAATTAAAACATGGTAACCGAAATTAATATGACCCATTTCGTCGACCATAACGGAAAGCCATTTTATAAAAAAGTACCGTTACGTAAATGGTTATGGAATAACCTTATCGAAAGCAAAGGTACTTGCTATCTGGAGGAAATTAGAGCTTTGGAAATCGACGATTTTGATCAGCCGATTATGCTTATTAACGTTATAATGGCAAAGCGTTTTAAGGATGATAAAAACGAATTTAAAGGTACAAAAAGGAACAAGACCGAGTACGAGATTAATAACGACGAATTGATGTACGAAAGATTTACGTTTTATAATATGGAAGTTGGCGCTTAGATAAATAATATTTTTTAGACGGAAGCTAGTACCTTTTAGGCAGACGATGGGACTTAAACGGATGATACTTTTATTTATAAAGGCTTAATCGATAAGTATGTAGTTAAATTTTGGGAGAAGAAGATTCGGGAAAACTTTAAGAAGAAGTTTGAGATTATTTGGTCCGAATTGATCGAGGTTTGCCCAGATTTCGGAAAGGCTTTTAAGAATTTTATGGCCGCCAAAACTTTGGAGGTATTTAGTTGCAAGAATAAGGAGACGATTAAAATGACCGAGGTTGAAATACGAGGATTAAAAGTTCCAGAAGCAAAAAGATCTGCTAGGATTTTTATTATGGATATCGGTTATAAAGTAAAGAGCTAGAAGAAAGCCAAAGTTTTGTCGATCCAGTAATGCAGTTTAATTGAATATATTACCCCCTTGTTTAAACTGGTAGTTAAAATAGGTTATAGAGGTGGCGAGGACCTAATTAATGGAGTTATCGATATTGGAGCAAAATCGAACGTTATAATCGCGTCGTACGTTAAGCGATATGGACTAGCTATGCGACAGATTCGCGTATCGTTTTTAGGCTTTAATTCTTAGAAAATGACTTTATTCGAAGGTATTGTTAAGGTTTCCGTTTGGCTAACTGGCCGATTAATTATTATTTTATTGTTTGTCGTCGATAACCATTACGTTACGCAGTTATTAATCCTGGGATTTAATTTTATGGCCAAATTAAAGATAACGCTTAATATGGACCCGGACGTAATAAAAAGAACCTTAAAGTTTGGCCCGTTAAAGATTATTATCCTTTTAGTTTTTGTAAGACGTGTTACGCGTAGTATTTGTATTAACGAAAAGCTAAAAAAAAAGCAGCCGGTAGAATAATAAGCTACTTTACTGGCGAAAGCAGGTTTACGAGCGAAAAGACAAAAAAGCAAGCTATAGGCCTTTATATCTTTTCGATTAATAATACCTATATTAATTAAAACGCGAAAATTATTTAAAAAGCTATTAGTAATAAGCTGGAATCCGGAAATAAGATTTTAAGCCAGTTTAACGACGAAAAATTAGCGTATGTTTTATATAAAATACTGTAGAACGAAATGTAACAGAAAATTAACAATAATCGGACCGTCCAGATTAATACGATATATAAACCCAAGTAAAAGAAAGTAATCCCTGTCGACGATGCACCCTTTAATAAATTAATACCTTTTGGAAATCCGAATTAAAAAGCTAAGGAATTCGAAAAAGTTTAATAAGTTATTAATCAAAATGGCGAAAAGCCCGATAAACCTGGTATACCTTTAACTGCTTTGTTCCTTAGGTTTACCATTATATCTCGAAGAACCCGATTTATTGAGGAACGCGCCGACAAAGTTCTTAATTAGTTAAGGAATAAGTTTACTCTTAAAAAGAAAGCCTTTTTTAAGGAAATGCTTTTTCGCAAAGAAATTACTTTAACCTGGGATTGGAAAAAATGTAGCAAAATCAAATTAAATATTGTATTTAATTATAAAATTCGAACGATTCCCTATAAGGCATAATAAGCTAAAGGCATAACAGTGCCGGCGAGTATCAAGGATAAGCTAATCGAAATATTAAAAGTACGTATCCAGCAAAGTATTTTCGAATAGTTTTATGCTGTATATAAAAATGCCTAATTCCTAATCGAAAAAAAAGATAATAAGCTTCGATTAATTAATTTTACGATTAAATTAAATGCTATTACTTTACGAAATGCTTTTATGCTAAATAACTACGACGAATTTTCTGCGAATTTTGCCATATACTTTTTAGTTACCTTAGTAAACTTCTTTTTAAGTTACGATTAAGTTACTTTAATTCCAGCCAGTAAAGATTTTACCATTTTCGCAATACCGTTAGAACTTTTAAGGTATACCATTATGCCTTAAAAATTTACCAACTTTATAGCTTATTTTTACCGTATAGTTGGAAGGATTTTGGATAATCTGATGCCCGATATAACCCGGCCATTCGTCGATAACGTTGGGATTAAAAACCTAAAGATAAGATATAACGACGAAAAGATTTTTCCAGGAATTCGGCGATTCGTTTATAAACATATCGTCAATATAGACAAGACCTTTTTCAATTATAAGCTTGCTAATGCGACGATTAGTATAAAAAAGTCTTAATAATATTAAGAAATAACCGTTATAATCGGATTTATTTACGGAACGAATGGGCGGCGACCAGATATAGCTAAGGTAAAAAAGATTTTAAAGATTTAATTATATAAAACCGTTTCGGAAGTTAAAGCTTTTTTAAGTATTGTCGTTTATTATCGAATATTTATTACGTATTTCGCTATTAAAACAAAGCCTTTTATATGCCTGCTCCGAAAAAATTAACCTTTTATTTAAGGCCCCGATTAAAACCACGTAATAAAAAACGTTAAGAAAGCGATTATTATTACCCCAACTTTGATTACCTTAGATTACAGCTTTAATGCCGGAAAAATCATTATAAGGACAAACGCAAGCAAAAAAGGCTTTGGAAATATTTTCGGTTCATTAATTAATAAAGTAAAGTATCCCGCGCGTTTTGAAAGTAATACCTGGAAAGGTACTAAGCTGAATTACGACGCTAGCAAATTAAAATATCGAGCTGTTTTTAAGATTTTAAGGAAATTCCGGAACCATATTTATAAAATCCGATTCGTACTAGAAATTAACGTTAAGGTACTAATAGCCCAAATTAATAACTTTTTAAGCATTTTACTTAATATTATAATTATTCGTTAAGTCGCTTGGATAAAAATGTTCGACTTCGAAATTAAACATATCCCCGGTAAAAAAAATATAGCAACGGACGGTTTATCCCGAAAGCTATTTAGAACCTTTAACGCGTTAGACGATTAATGGAAAGGAAAAATCGATAACTTTATTAATATCCAGCTTAATATTATTCGGCTTAACCTTATTTTGACTGGCATAACCTTTATACCTATTGATACGGATCGGCAATAAGGACCTTTTATCGGGAATTGGTTTAAGAAATCGCAAAAGTACGTTAGGTTTTTAACGATATTGGATTTCCTTAATCGGCTAAATAATACTTTAAAAAGGAAAAGAAATGCTTTTAAATTTAAGGCGTTAAATTACTTTGTTCAGGACGGTATTTTTTGGCGTAAGGCAAATAAGAGGTACGGCAGCCGGCGAGTAGTTGATACCGAGCAAAAACGACTTGCAGTAATTAGGTAATATTATAAAGATTATGGCTATAAGGGGCGAGATTCGACTTATCGTTGTATAGCAATTATATATTATTAACGTGGCATGTTTGGCCATGTTCGGAAGGTAATGTTTGCGTATGTCAAATGCCAGAAAGCAGCCGATCGACGCTTTGAAAAAAACCATAGATTTTCGCAGCCGATTAACATAGTTGTCGTTTGGGTGATCGATATTCAGTTTATGCCTAATAATGATGGTTGCAAAGTTACGGTTAAAGCTAGGTGCGAATTGTCCGATTATCTAGAAATTAAAGCTTTACGATTAGTTACGTTAGTAGCGATTAAAAAGTTTTTGGATAAGTACGTTTTTTATCGATATGGTATTCCGATTAAAATTAAGATTGACGGAGGTTTAGAAAATAAGAGCGAGGTTATTGAAGCCTGCGACGTACTAGGGATTAAGAGGAAAGTTGGTACCGCGTATGCAGCTTAGCGATAAGGCCTGGTCGAAAGAGGATACATTCCGATTGTTAAAGCCCTGATAAAAGCGACGAATGGGACTGGCAAAGGATGGGTTAAGCTTTTGCCTAAGATGGTCTTCGCCGACAATACCATTATAAAAAGTTATGGCCTTAACCCTTATAAACTGCTGTACGGACAGAAAACGTTTTTACCGATCGAAACAGTCCTGCCGATATGGAGAATTATAATTTGGGACTTAGATATTCCGAAAGAAGATTTAATTGTGCAAAGAATTCGGCTTTTAGAGAGGAAAGTTGAAGACGTGGCCAAGGTTACCAAAGTGATCGTTAAGCAACGCCGTAAAGTAGTTAGATTAGCGAATAAGAGGGATAAGAATAAGATAAAAAGTAAACCTTTAGAAATGGACGATTTGGTATTGTTGTATAATACGTTACGATATATAGATATGTCTAGAGATATAAAGCTGAAGTACCGTTAAACTGGCCCGTATCTGATTAGTGATACCATTGGTTTAGGTACTTATTATTTGAAAGAAATTAATGGGACGAAGTTGTAAGGTATTTTCCTTGTTAATAGATTAAAGCAATTTGTAAAAGACGAAAAAGGATATTAAGAGCCGATTAACTTATAAGAAGACGACTGGACGAGATTATTTGCTGATTAGAGCGACGATACGATGTCGGATATTTCGGATGCTGCGAATATCGAGTTATTAGAAGACTGGCAGCTTAAAGCTTTAGAATTTGTAAGAACAAATATTGAGGTATAGATATTAAGTGGCCGATTTGAAGGTTATGCGGTTGTGGACGATAAAAACGATACGATTAGGAGAACGGAGGAAATTAACGCGATTGATTGCGAGAAACTAAAGTACAGTAGTTTCCTTGAATTCTTTTGAGTTTCCATAAGCTTCCATAAATTCCCATAAATTCCCTTACCGTCCCGCCTATTACGACAAGTATTATGCCTTACTTATAATTAATGCGTCCTGCTGTATTTGCCCGGAACCGGGGATTAGTAATATGTTTTTTTACTTTGCTTCGAAGCTAATTTTTATCGTATGTTTTGATAATGGGATAAGTTTTTGCACGAATGTTTTTTTTGATTCGTGGCGATCGTAAGAAGTTGGCCCTGAATGCTTTGAACCGTTCGTTCCGGAAGGTATAATTATGCCTTTCGATAAATCCGACATAGTTACTATAAGCCTTGTCAAAGAAGCTAGGAATCGATTAATACTTAAAGAATGGGTATATTCCGTATTAATTAGGATGTTCCGACGTTATATGTCGTTTTCCGTAAAGCTTGCAGGGTATTAGGTTAGGTATACCGAATGCCTAAATAAATAAACTAGTAACGTATCTGGGATTTTTGGCAAAAGCAGTTATAAAATGATTTAAAGGATTAGCCTAATAGATTTCGACGTATACTGGATAAGCCACTAAGTTTTTTACTGACTGGAAATACTTGATTATATTGGACTGGGTATTTACGGCCGCCCAGAAGTTTTTACTTTCGATCTGCCATTATAAGTACCGATCTGTAGCTGGATTATTAATAACGTTAATGGATATAGTCCCGAATATTTGTATTAATTAACGGATTTCAGTAACGATATTACGAAAGAGCTTAAGTACTTACCTTAATATGTTTAAAAGTAACGTGATATATGATATTATTATTATTCCAGAATTTGGTTACGTTCTGATTATTATCGAGATAAATACGACGAAAACGTAACGCTTCGACGTTAATGAATAACTTAGGGACCCGATTAATAACCCGAAGATTTACCCGACGTACTGGGATTGTTAAAGCCGTTAATAAAGACCTGGCGAATGAATTGTTATTAGGTATCGGCAGGTTAATGGGAACAGGTATAGGCGTTATTGATCGCCGGCTACCGGCTGTTTATTTAACGATACTAAGGATTAAATTGGGTTTTGAAGGTATTTTAGTTACTTTTGTTAATAGTAATATATATCGTATTGGCTAAGGTTTTGGAAATAGCGGATTATTTATAACCGGTATTTCTGGTAGTAAAATGTTTTGATTAAGACCTATATTGCGGAATTTGTATTAGAAGGTGGGGGTAAGGTTAAGAATAAGTGCTTAACGATATATTGGGTTTTGTGATTTGCGAACATTATTAGGATTATATAAAGGTTTTAAATTCCGAATGTTACTTAAAAGCTTATCGATACGACGGGTTGATGGTTTGGAAAATATGGACGAGTTTGATACTGCCAAGATTTTACGACGATAATTAGAGATTTGGTCCAACTTTTCGATATTTACTTTGAGCTTAAGATCGATAGGCTTTTTGGTACCAGGATTTAAAAGTTTGTTACCTGGACCAGACTTTTTTTTAATGAACGATTTTTTTATAATAGGGATAAAATTACCTAGGTTTACATTTTCGCAAGAACCTTGGAAATTGCGTAAATTTGATGGTTAACGAAAGCTTATAATGGTATTAATCGGTGGAATGAAAATAATTGTATATGTATTTAGATATATGTTAAGTTTGGAAGAAAAAGTTAGAGTAATGTTGCAGAAAAGATGCAAAAGAAGTATAGGTGCGAAAAACGAGTGCATATACCTAATTAAAGAAAGCGACGACGAGGGCACCTACTTATATAACTTCGGATAAAATTTTCTGGGATTTTTTCGGCGCATACGTTTTATCTGCGAAAATTCGGTACATAGGCCCTAAATGCAGTTAATCAATTAAACGCATAAGTTATTGACAGACTCTGGCGAATTCCTGTACCTATACAATAACTACACCTTAATACCTGCAAAGTATTTACACCAATACACCCATACACACATATTACACATTATCCCCAGCTATTATTATTGCCCCCAAGTTACTTAATACTATACCCAAGCACGCTGATCAGTATATCCCCAGTTATCATATCGTGGTTTAAAAAGCGTACTATGCAAAATAAAGGCGAAAGCTCCAAAAAGTTGAACATTTCGGATTTTGGAAAACTTGCACGATTAACCAATGTACCCGTATGGGAAAACGATAACATGGTACAATTCCTTAAAAAGATATACAATAATAATTCTACCCCTTACCTTTTAAAAGAAATTGCACTTTAAATTCGTTTTAATCGGTTTATTCCTATATACTTAAAGGATATTAATGGTTAACGTTTATGGAAAAGCATCAACCCGCTACCATACTGGTTAATAGAACCGTAATGTAACGAAATAGCTAAATATTTCTAGCAAACCATTATAATCGTTTAAAATAAAACTTACTTACGTTCCGCAAATATTACTGCCCTTATCCAGATAATCGCCCAGGATGCACCTTTAAAAATCATCGCCGTCATCCCAAAAGCTAAACGAATAATCTTATATAGCAAGTCCAGACCACTCCCTAATAAAACCTAAAAGGCGATGAGTAATAATAACCCGAAATATGTATAATCTGTCGCCCAAACCAAAATCCCGACTAATAAAGGTTTAATAAAGCATTAAATTAATATGTTATACGATCGATTAAAGCGTTTATTGCTAATATTCGACATTTATGCCACCGAAAATCGTACCTAGTTGCTACTTTAGCTATACCGAAAAGCATAAAGAAAGTTAAGACTTAACAATCCGCCTGCCCGTATGGTAATCGTTAAAATGCCCACCCAAACCAAACATTATACTTGCAGACTATAAATTGCCTATATTTTCTATACTATCTGCCGCGACCCTGCAAAATGGGGAAACCAAATCATAACCGAAGCGAAAGGATTTGGCGAATATCGAATAAAAAACAAAATTCTCGACCTGATCAAAGGATTTTTAAGTTTAAAACCAGAAACGGAAAACATTAAAAGAAACGTAAAAGATTAACCTGGAAACCTTCCGTCCCTATTAGCTAAGGAAAATAACGACGAACCAAACTTTAATTAATCTGCCCGACTATTCCATAATAAACGACGTAAACAAAAACAACGTTCTAATTAATTTCAGCAATTATCCGTACGACCATTTTCGATATTAATGCCCTTTCTCTTATTAATTTAAACTGGCCTTTTAGCACATAAAGCTATACGACTTAATTTGATACTTACGAAACTACCATTCGAGATAAAGTATAAGCTTCGACCGAAGGTTGGTAATTAACGCGCAATAGCAATGGTATAAAGTTAATATGTTACGCCGTATAAGTAGGTAGGAAATATATTTAAGGATGCTAGGTAAAGACCAGAACCATACTTCCCGTAAGGATGGCCAGGCTAGGCTAAGTACAAGTTTTTAATTAGTATAAAGAAACCAAAGGATAAAGCTCAAAAGGAGCAGGAAAAGGCCAAGCAGAAAAAAGATTTGGCCAAACGTCGAGGACGAAGTTTTAAGCTGAAAATGATAAAGGACAAGCCGCGTAAGCGCTAATTAGATTAATTAATGGGTTTTATATATAGTCTATGACGTTGGGAGTTGGTTGCGTTATATTTTCATTTGTTTCTTAAAATAGATTAAGAACAATTTTATTTCGAAAAAAGAAGGTTGAAATGGTATAGGGTGCCGGGCTAAGGGGCATGGCTTGGCTGATCAGTTAGTTAGTTCCATATATGTATTTCTAAAAGCTTTTCCACCGGGCGGAACCCCGACACATGTTTATCACGGATTTACTGATCATCGACTACTCATTCACTTATCTTTAATCTGATTCAACTCGGACCCAAATACAGTGTTTTTTATTTGCCTTCATTACCGCTGCACTCGGCTATTCTATCGTAACCCGCCCATCAAAGATGCTCTAATCGGAACTGAGTCTCCCCGTCCCAATTTATTATTTAAATGGATTTTAAAAAAGGAAACAGCTTTCCAGTAAATTAAAAACGCCTTTATTAGTAAACTAATACTGATTATATACGACTTAAAGCAATTAGTTAAGCTAAAAACCGATACTTCGGAATATACTTTAGAAGCTGTATGTAACGAACCTGTTATACATCTACCTGGAGGTATGAGCAGTATCCGAAATGGGGTCTTGATTTGCAGGTAACAATAGTACGAGAAATAATTCAGTAGTCTGTTCGTTAAAGAGATTTGCGGACTTTTCCCTTAATCGGAGAACGGTACCTTTAACTAAAGGTTTAGATTGATAGCTAAAGAGCGAAATTAAGTAGGTGTTATTTATATAAAAGTTTGGTTTATTATATATCCATTCTTCCATAGTAAGTTTGTCGTAGATTTATGTGATTTAAGTAATCTACCTAAATCACTTAGATCTATTAGATTAATATTAAAAGCCAAGCCATTCTTGGTCCGAATTTTAGCCGTATCCGCGTTAACCTCCAAAAACTTAGCTTTTTTCAGATAAAAACCTTTAGTTTTATAACAACATTTCCCCTTTCCAAGGATCTTTGTCCTAAAGATAAAAACCGTAAATAACCCTTTTAGTAATTGGAAAAAGTACAGGAATTTTTTAGCTGATTTTATTATGATAGGCCGTATCCAAAAAGAAAAAAAGAAAACCTCGTTTGAATTAACGTAAAGCACGTAATATTCGTACAACCTATATTGAAAAATTCGGCTTAAAAGTTGTTTTCTGTTCCAACTACGTTCGTTTCGGAAAATTTGAATGTTTCTTTATAGTCGACATTTTAAGTTGCAGTTATTGCACCCGTCGTTAGCGCTTAACCTATAACGTATTAAACATAAATTCCTTAGTAAAGATAAGGAAAAAGCAAAATCGTTTGCAAAAGGAGCAGCAGGAAATAAAGAACGCCTTAATAGCTTATCAAAAGTTTGCCGAAAAGAAAACAAAAGAACTTGTTAGTCGGTTAAAACGCCTGCGTTTCCAATAGGACATTTAAAAAAAAAAAAGCCTTTGCTATTTTAAAAGAAAGTTGTAAATTGAATCAATTAAAAGAATAGGAAAAACTGGAAAAAAAGCAACGTCGCATGGAAAAAAAACAAGCGCAACTTGCTTCAAAAATTAATGCTAACATAAAGGCATCTGCTTCTTTCGACTGGAGCGCCGAAAGTTTGGATCTAAGGGTCGGGCCGTTATTGTTTACGACTTTGGCCGCGTTAAAAACGGTCGGTTAGGATTCTGGTAGTAAAACGTTCCAACCAGGTCCTTCGTATTCGTCAGGTACTTAAAGGGTTCCCAAGTATTATCTTCAAGTAGGTAGTCCTTCCATTTGATTAAATACTGGACTTTGTCGTTAACCATTTTTAAGTCCAGTATTCTTTCGATTTCGTACTTATCGGTATTTTCCTCGATTTCCAGGTTTGTTTTCAGCAGGGCATTATTAAATGCTAGTTTTAGCAGGGAAATGTAGAAAACAGGATATATTTTTATTGTCTTGGATAGCGACAGTCGATAGTTAGTCTTAAAAATGATTTCGTTAATTTTAAACGGTCCGAATTTTTTGAAATTAAGCTTGTTACTAGGTTTCTTAGTTTTGATTTATAAAATGTTTAAGGTTACGTTTTATTTTTAGCGTAACAGGTAAACCTTATCTCTTTTTGATAAAATTAGTCCCTTAATTCTTTTTTTATTATAATATTAAGCCATCCGTTGTTAAAAAAACTGCAGCTTAATTTTAAAACGGGCTTAGATGGTTTTGATTTTAAATACTATCGTTTTTGCTTTAAGTGCTATTAAGGTAATTTTCGGGGCTTTATTAAGTGGTTATTTTGGTTTTTAAGTTTTTGTATTTTGTCCATATACGGCTATATAAGGTAAAATGCTTATATTTTCGTTAATGGATATGTTGTAAGTTACTTGTACTAATGGGAGTAATTTTACCCAGTTATTTTGCTAGTAGTTAACATAATTTTTTAAGTATTACTTTAAAGTTTGGTTTAACCGTTTTGTTTATTTATCGGTTTAAGGGTAATATATTATGGAAAATTTAAGTTTAGCGTTAATTTGTTTGAAAAAATTGATGCCAAATTTGGAAGTAAATAGCTTGTTTCTGTTTGAAATAATCTTTTCTGGAATTCCATATTTATCGAAATAATGTTTTAGAAATACGTAAGCCAACTGCTTTGCTGTTATGTTTCCTTTAAAGGGTAAAAAGTACCCATACTTAGTGAGTCTGTCGACGATTACCCATATTCCGTCGTACTGGATTCCGGTGACGGGGTTTTTGGATAAGGGTAAGCCGGTGATAAAGTCCTAAGCTATAATATTCTATGTTTTATTTAGAATCTTTGTAGGTTGCAGTAATCCGTACGGTTGTGGCGAACTGTTTTGGCTTTGTTGCACCTATTGCAGTTTTTTACTATTTGTTTAACGGTTTGTTTAAGTTCTGGGAAGTCGTACTTCTTTTAAAGTCGCTTGATTATTTTGAAGATCCCTTGATATTTATGTAGGAAGTTTTCATGAAATTTTTTGACAAACTTCTTTTGCCGTTTCCGTAGAACGTAAACCTTTTTTTTGGTACAATAATTAATCTTTGAATTATCCTTTTAACTGTTTAAGGTTTTTTTTGTTCCTTAAAATTATAGAAATTTCTGAATTAAGCCAAAAGTTTGGGGGTAGGTTTTTTCAGTATTTTATACAACTGTAAGGCGCCTTCTTTTGTAGGTTATAACATTTGTATACGTCGTTTAAGGACCTTGATATTATAATTTCCTTTTCAGCTTAGAATATCCGCCTAAATGTTTTCCTTACCTTTAATATAATAAATCTTAAAATTAAATTTAAATAGGAAAATTATCTAATTTTTATCTCGTTTATTAAAATCTTAAATTGTTATAAAATAAGTAAAGTTTTTATAGTCAAAATAAATATTAAAAAGTTCTTTAATTCCGTTAAGGTAAAATTCCCATTTTTTAAGCGTTATAATAATTGCTAATAATTCTTTGTCGTAGATGGGATATCATAATTCTGCGTCCTTTAAGGCTTTAAAGTAATAAACCATTAAATACCATTTTCCGTTATTTTCTTATTGTTTTAAAATTGCTCCTAAGGCTTTATTTAACGCATTAATTTTAAGTTGTTTTTTCTTGTTGTAATTAGGTAATTTCATAATAAAGGCACTGGTAATTTTGTCTTTGAATATTTGTATTACTTTTTTAGTTTCTTTGGGAAACTCGAACTCCTTCCTAATATACTTTTTAATAATAAGGTTTATCAGGGGTTTGGCGATTTTCTTAAAATCTTCAATTAAACTGCGTACATAACCCGTAAATCCTAAAAATTGACGGACGTCGGTAACGGTCGCTTTATCGGGAATCGGCCAATTTTTAACTGCCCCTATTTTAAAATCCTGAATTTAAATCTATCCTAAAGTAATGGTAAAACCTAAAAAGCCTAATTTTTAGGTATGCCATACGCTTTTTTCAGCATTAATTAACAGGTTTACTTTCTTAAAAGCTTTTAGTACCTAAGCGACATGTTTTTTGTATTCCTTTAAAGTCTTAAAATAAATGAAAATATCGTCCAAGTAAACAAATACGAACTTATTAAGGAACTTTCGTAAAATAATCATCAACATATGTTAAAAACTGGCAGGGGCATTAATAAATCCTTAAAGCATTACCTTATATTCGTAAAGTCCATAAATTGTTTTAAAAGCGGTTTTCTACTTTTCGCCCTTGGCCATTCGGACCAAGTAATAACCGTCCGGCAGGTTTAACGCCGTAAACTATTTGGTTTTGCTAATGTTTTCCTTTATAGTGTCTATAAAAGTAAAAAGGTATCCATTCTTAATAGTAATATCGTTTAACTGTCGGTAGTCGTAGACTTTTCGGTATATAAAGTTTCCATCTTTATCGATTCGGATTTTTTTATCTTTCATTTTTGGTATCATTATAACAAAGTATCCTGCGGGAAATTTAAATTCTTAAATATATCTACGTTTAAGGTCTTTTTATAAGCTTTTCTATAAAGCCTTAACTTTCTTAAAGTTCATGTAATAAATCTAATAAAGTTTTAAATAATATCCTTTTTTGATAGGAATTCTGTAATTCCATTAATTATAATCGGGTAATTCCTTTCGTGTTCGTTCCTTAAACAGTTTTTTGAACCTTCGATACTTAAGAGGTACCTCGGCAGTTGGGTCTATTATTCTGGCTTCTCGGATCAGATAACAGATTTCTCGGAACTCTTTTTTTTAAAAAACTATAAAATAATCCCAAAAATTTTTTGGGATTTTCCAATCGATGTAAAGGTTACTAGAACGGAGCTACGGTATTCCAAGGATGATGTCGTATCCTGAAATGTCGGCTACGTCCAGCTTGATTTTTTCTAAATGTCCCTAAATTTGCACTGGAAATTTTTCTATTTCCTTGAAAATTTGTCTATTTTCATATTTAAATAGGCTTCCGTCGACTATAAGTAATTTGTATAACTTCAACTTGTACTTCCAAGGAATTTGATATTTTTCCGCAACTGATAATAAAATAAAGTTTTCTTTTACTTCCGAATCGATTATGGCTTTGAATATCTTATCTCCATACTGGAAAGGAATCTTAATCTGGCTGCGTTATCCAGTTTTTACCTCGTATAAGGTCTTGTAAGTTGGGGTTTTTCGATATTTTAATTTCGAAGGCTTACGTAGTTTTTTGGCTTGTTGGTTTTGTTGGCTAAAAGGCGCTTCCATTTTCGGGCCTTTTTAACTGCATGTTTGAAGTACTTATCGTCCATGCAAGTAAACCACTTTCTTTTGCCAATTTGGCAAGTTAATCTCGAAATTCTTACTTCCGATATTTAAAAGGGTTCTGGTTTTAGGGGTAAAATTTCCGAAGGGTTGGTTCCTATATCCAAGATCTTATGCATTATACATAGTATAGGTACATAGCACAGGCATCCTTATGCGATAGCTCTCTGGCTTTAGCTTAATTTAAGGTACAAGTAATAAAATCGGGGGTAATCCGGCTATCGAAGAATTTCGATGCACCTGCATTCATCGTTAGGTTTAATGGATATCTTTTTATCCCATCCGGGCTAATAGTTATTGTTTTCTTTAATGCGGAAGTAAGTTAAACAGTTATCGTTATAATATACGAAGAAATGGAGCAGATTGTAATTACGGACCGATTTCGAATCCGTAATATTCGGATAAATTAGTTTTTTAATTTTGGTGGCCTTACTAGGCTTTAAGGATATTAAGTTATATATTATTATATTAAAGCGTAACTGGCCATGTTCGTCGTACATTCTACACTGCTGCTTATCTAAATAACAAATATATCCTAACCTTATGGTTATCCTGAAAACCTTTTATTCTAGATAATATCTGCAAGCTTTAATTATTCGATTGTGATAAATCGGGTAACGCTTATATTCTGGGTCGCCATTCTGTTCGTAATATATAGTTACAATAGTAAATTCTCGCTAAGAAAAAATGGAATTATTTTCCTTTTTTTCTTCGTTTTCGTTATTTAATTTTTGTTCGGCCACTTTAACCTTCTTCTAGGTTTAAGGAATCCTTTTTTTCTTAAAGTCCCTCTTTACTAAAAAGCAACATTCGCTTTTGTAATGGCCTTTCTTACCATAGTTAAAACATTCAACATTCGATTTATCTTTCTTAAGCTCCTTTAAAGTAATGCTTACTTCCTTCTGGGATCTGCCCTTAATTTTGTCCCTTTGGAATTTACTGCTTAAGCTTTGGTTATCTTTTCTTTTGTCGGATCTTTTCTTTTCTAAATACCTTTTAAAAATACGTCGGTCGGCAATGATAATCTTATTAATGTAATCCTGAAAGAGGTTAACCTTAGGCACTTTATACATTTCATCTTTAACTTATAATTTCAGGCCGTTATAAAAAGGATAAAACAAAACGCTTTTTAAAAAATTAAAAATTAAAGCAAGGCGATTAAACTTAATTGCATATTCGGCTGTTAACTTAGTTTGCTGGAAAAAATGCAACTGTTCGACCGTATATTGTTCTTTATCGGAATCTTTAAATAAGGTTTTTATCCTTTCCTTAAAGTATTCATAATTGCCGAAAACATAATTAATTAAGTCGAAGAATTAATTAAGGTAATTTACAAAGTAATCGTTTATAATGGGTTTAAACTACAAAAAAACTTTTCCAGCGAACAGCTTAAAAATAGCTATTACCATAATTTTCCGTTAAAGAATTTTCATAAAATTTAAAGTAAAGTCTGGCCTGAACCAAAAATCTTTTTACGTCTATGGTTCCATCATAAGGCTTTAAAAAGGTTAGTTTGTAACCCTTTACTTTCGGTATTCCATGGTAACTAAAAAAAGGGATAATACCTTCGCGAATTTTGTTTACTCCAAACAAAAGCAAGGTCGAAAATCTTTGCTGTCGGATAAGTCTAACATTTTCGTCCTTTAAGGTCCTGACTTTTTTTATAAGGATGTTTAGTCTTTCGTTAATGGTAGGTTTTCTTTTTTTACTTTTCTGTTCTGCCGGTTGATCTTTTTCCTTTTCCTCCGCCTTAAATCCATGAACTTTTATAGAACCTTTGGGTAAAGCGGGTTGTTGCAAGGGTTAAAAGGAAAAAAGTTCTCCTTAAGATCGGGTAAAAAGTAATACCATATTATCGATTAAGGAAAAAATTTCTTTAATAAGTAATAAATCGTTTAATTTAGTTACTGATCCCTTATTAACTAATAACGGTAATCAAGTATGCTGTTTATTTTTTGAACGTTATCCTATAATATCGTTTTTATTGCGTTTAAAGGAATTTATACCTAACTGGGCCTTAAATTATTCGTCGGCTATTAATTAAAAAGTTATCAAAATATAACGAACTTATTATATATTTACCTAAAGGTATAAGCAATATCCGAAATAGGGTCTTAATTTACAGGTAACAATAATGCGAAGAATAATTTAATAATCTGTTCGTTAAAAGGTTTACGGACTTTTCTTTTAATCGGAAAACGGTACCTTTAACTAAAAGCTTAAATTAATAACTAAAGAACGAAACTAAGTAGGTGCTATTTACATAAAAGTTTGGTCCATTATATATCCATTCTTCCATAGTAAGTATATCGTAGATCTATGTGATTTAAGTGATCTACCCAGATCACTTAGATTTATTAAATCAATGTCAAAAGCTAAGCCATTCCTGGTCCGAGTTTTAGCCGCATCCGCGTTAACCTCCAAGAACTTGGCTTCTTTCAGACAAGAACCCCTGTTCTTGTAACAACCTCGCACTGCGGTCGTCGACAACTAACCGCGTAAAGCTTTCCGTACCGATCGGGTTCCCCTGGGCATAAGTTTTCGTCCTATTCTCGGTACTCCTTTAGCTATGCGTCAAGCATTAACTAGTTATTTTTCTGTTGCCGTTTCTGCTATACGCGGGTAAATAACTTATCGTTACTTAAATTTTTCCATCTTTCGTACTTTTATAACCATTAAGTAACAGTAAATCCAGTAATTTTAGCTTTTTTGGCTGTTTTAATTCCCGCTTAAGCTAATTTCTTTACTTTTTTTATCCCCTATCGCACCTTAGGTAAAAGGTTATCGTTATTTTTAACGCGAATTATATTGATCGTCTTTCGGTCGCTAGATTCCTTTTTATACTGGTTTTCAGGAATTAAAGCCTAATATACCTTTTTTAAACTTCTGCAATTTCGCGCAATATATCCGGGTTTACTACAATTATAATAAATAACGGATCTCTTATCTTTCGATTAAATAACCCCTAATTCTATAAGCCTTAATTAAGTTTTATAAAAAATAAAAAACGTAAAACGCCTTCGACCTTAATTAACTTCTTAAAGTTTGGACCGTAAAGCGAACTATTTACGTCGTTCTTATCGTCGTTCAAACTGTCGATTATCGATTTTTACAACTTTAGCAATATATTTATCGAATACGTTAAATCGTTCGATTTTGATAATTTCGTCCTTAATATTATCCTTTAGTTCTTTGTAAAAAACGTCGATCAAGATATCGTCTTTATCGTCGACCCATCCCACTTTGGATATAAAATTCCCGAACTCGACGGCGTATTTAAAAACTGATCCCTTTTATTTAAGCTAAAAAGATTTTTATACAACTTTTCGTTTTACGTCCGGATTGTTAAAAGTATCCTTAAGCTTTTGTTCAAAATTAACGTAACTTTCGAAAATCTTTTTGGTAACCGTTTTTTAGTCGTTTTCCGCATTCTCCAGGTAATTTCGTAACATAATCTTAAACCAATCCAAAACGTCCCCTTTTAAAAACTTTACCATAATAAGGATTTTATCGGCGTCGCCTTCGATCTTTTCCAATCGTAGATATATTTTGGCCTGGGTTAAAAAGCCTTAAACGCTTCCTATACTATCATAAAATTCGCATTTTTTAACTTTAAGTTTTAAAGTAACGACTATTAATACCGAATTAATTAAGGCGGCGACTTAAGCAATAAGCTATTAAATATGGGCCTTAAGCTACTGGACGCGTTCTTGCAGCTGTTAAGTAAAGGTAAATACGGTAGTTTCGGCGCTGGTCGACATTCTGACAGTATTAAATATTATTCAAAGTTTGACGGTATTACTAAACAAAAGCTTGCAACGTATAACGGTTATAAGCTTAACCAATTATTAAACCTAATCGTACGGTTTATGTTAGCAATAATATCGTAAAATTTTAAGCAATAAGGCGATAATTACGTTTGGTAATAGCAAATATAAATCTAGGTAACCAATTATTATTACAAGCTAGTATTATCTAGCCTAAACTATAGGAAATAATAAATATATATATATTAGTTTTGGCTCAAGGTGCTTAAACGCTCAAACCTTTAAACCCGTTAAGCCCTTTAAGCTGGCCTCTACTGGCTCAAAAAGCTCAAAGTGCCAAGCGCTTTAAAACCTTTAAGCTAATCACGTAATCTATGACCCATATCGGGAATATCTCCCATATCCTCCGACCGTCTCTTTTCATGCCAAGTCCCTCTGGTTATAACAATAATATTTATCGTATAAATTACATTTTATAATAAATTTCTGCTCTTCCTAAAGGAGACGTGACCGTATAGACAAAATTGGATAAAATGATAGATTACTACCTTAATTCCTAGGCTTCACTAAACCCATCCCTTTCGCAGACTGCCTTGTCCCGTTCCTATCCGCGTCGATTCTTGTCGAAATTCTGGACGGTTTTCGCAATCCGGAGCAGCCGGGCAAACTATCGCTCGTAGTCCTCCAGCATACATCGTTCCATAATCTGAACTTCGAAGTTATTAAACCGGTTACCGCCTTTCCCTTTTAATTCCCCTTCCAGTTTCGCCAATACTTTGCTTATGATCGTCATATTTTCCGCTATATATTTTTGCAAAAATCGATTTTCGTTATTTTCGCGAATTAAATCGTATCCGAAAATTAACAATCGAAGTCGATCACTTTAGGAAAGATTTTTAAGATCGATAGTGGTGTCGATGGTTTTAGCCCGTCCGGTAATTTTGTGCGAATTATGTACCGTTAAGACGACAGTTTCTGTGGAAATCCTGCGGTTACGGATTACCGGTATCGTATATTCGGATTTGCGCGGCATACTGTTTTGGGTAACTCGAGAAGGTGTTTTAATGCCAAGTATTTTTTACCTGGTTATCGTATTAATATTTCCCTTTTAGGCGTAGGAACGATCGAGCCGTAAAACTGGCGAGGGTTCGGAAAGATGCCGGCCTTTTATACGTAATACGGCGTAGTTAAAGTTTATTATTAAGGTTTACTTTTAAGGTTTATCCTTAAGGTTTACCGTTAAGGTTTATCTTTAAGATTTATCTTTAAGGTTTATTTTTAAGGTTTATCTTTAAGGTTTACCGTTAAGGTTTGCCTTTAAGGTTTATTTTTAAGGTTTACCGTTAAGGTTTATCCTTAAGGTTTACCGCGTAAAGCTTAA
>QJNY01001298.1:18386-41306 GCA_004155945.1 Monosporascus sp. mg162 | reverse complement strand
CCCCCCCCCCCCCCCCCCCCCCCCCCCCCCCCCCCCCCCCCCCCCCCCCCCCCCCCGCTTAGATACAGGATTAGAGCCAAGGCAGCTGCGGCTCTGGTTTCTCGACAACTTGTGCGTATTCAAGTAGTATGTATGTAGTTGTAAGGTCACTGGTTGGCGGCCAAGCCCCTTGAAGCCCCTTGGCCAGACCAGCAGGCAAGCCACAGACAATGATCTTAAAAGGATAGACCAATCGAACAATACCCCTTAAAACTTACTTAATATATCCAGTTGGAAGAGCCAATTCAATTGAGTCGGAATAATACTCCTTCGTCCAGGCACGGACGTAAAGTTACCTGGTAGATAACTTGTATTGTAGATTACTGGACACTCTACGCATTGACACGTCTGCGAACGGTATCTACATTGGTACCTCTCACTCACTCACTCTCTCTCTATATATGTATACATATGCGTATGACCAACCAGACATTAATCCGCAGGTAATTAATGTCCATTCGTCACCTTATTGGAAACCACCATTAATACATAATTGCGGCTAGTGCGAGTCAGGTTAGACAGGTTCTCGTAACTACATACCTATCTCTCTGTATGTACATACGCCTCTACTACATCTCATACTAACCACATAGTATCTTAGAGCCATCATTCAAACCCACAAGGTGCATCATCATCAACATCATCATCACCGACTTGTCTGCTGCCTCCGTCTACTCACCTACTATCTACCGCTTTCAGATCTTCTTCCTCCTCGACTTGACTAAGATCCTAAAGAGTTAATTCTCCAGCTGACTGAGAAACCCGCCTTCCTGATCCCCTGCCTTTCTAGGGCCGCCGACATCCCCAACGGACACGACCTGAATCAATATCACATACGTCTCCTTCCTCTGCCGTCTGCGACGAGCGCTGTGTTTCTTCCAATATGTCGGGTAACCGGAACTACGATTTCTTAGTGAGTGAACACCTCGGCGCTTCCTTCACTGCTATGAACCGAAAGACACCCCCGAGTACTTGCTTCACCTTGCCAGCCTATACCGGATCTATCCCCTCTACCCAACCCTGCGAGACATGTCCTTGCATCTCCCATAACGACGTCCTGATAAACACGCCTCGAAAATTCCCCAGAAGATAACGCGGAAAGCTAACCAGAGACCGTTATTCTCCCTATGGCAGATCAAGCTGCTCCTAATCGGCGACTCCGGTGTCGGCAAGTCATGCTGTCTGCTGCGGTTTAGCGAGGACTCCTTTACACCGTCCTTCATTACGACCATCGGCATTGACTTCAAGATCCGCACCATCGAGCTCGACGGCAAGCGCGTGAAGCTGCAGATTTGGGACACGGCCGGCCAGGAGCGATTCCGCACCATCACGACGGCCTATTACCGCGGCGCAATGGGTATCCTACTCGTCTACGACGTCACGGACCAGAGATCTTTTGATAGTAAGGCCTCCCTTGATCACCCCGTTTTACCACCTCTCGCCTTCTGCCCCCTGTCTGGCCGGTTGGGTTGTGTCGTATAGCATAGAGAGAAGCAAGGGGGCGATAGGTTAAGAAGTAAGAAATACGTGGATGAGTGCTAACTTCAACAACCTCCAGACATCCGAACATGGTTCGCCAACGTAGAACAACACGCCACCGAGGGTGTCAACAAGATCCTGATTGGCAACAAGTGCGACTGGGAGGAGAAGCGTGTCGTGTCGACGGAGCAGGGCGAAGAGCTGGCCCGCGAACTGGGCGTCCCGTTCCTCGAGGTCTCTGCTAAAAGCAACATCAACATCGACAAGGCCTTCTACAGCCTGGCCGCCGACATTAAGAAGCGCATCGTGGATACCTCCAAGACGGAGACGACCCAGTCCAACGTCAATGTCGGCCAGTCGGAAGGCAGCGGCGGACTCGGGAAGTGCTGCTAAGAAGGGAGCCCCGAGGTCGGAGGGGGTGAGAGAGGATGTTCAACTTCTGGGAGAGAGCCACCTCGGCAGCTCGAACTCCCGGAGAACAATATCTTGCGGTACTTGTTGTGTCATAATACGGGCGAGGCAGATACAGCAAGTCTAGATCCTGCATCATTATGGCTGGTGTTTAAGGGGTAGAAACATCGTACCGTCGGCAACCGAAGGCTGCAGTCAAATAGAAATAGCTATCACGTCGGGTTGTTAGGCTGGATGACTCAGAAAGGTTTGCTGGGGGAAGACGTCCGATCAAGGCAGGTAGAAGAGAGGGCGTCTGTGCCGGCAAAAGCAGCTAGTTTCCGTTTTCATTAAGATAGAAGGGGTCGAAGCGAGGAAGGGGGAGACACAGACACATACAGAGAAAGATCGGACGCAACGTTATGTACGAATGGATGGGATCGTGTGCGTAACCAATCCAGAAGAAGCAGAAGCCAGCAGGAGCGAGGAAGAAGGATATCTTGGCGGAGTTTGGGTCGATATTGGGTCTAATACGCATCTTTCTTCCCCCGGACACGATCCGTCGACATCCCTAGCCTTACCGCATCGCCGGGCATGTGACTGTTAAATTTTAGTTTCATCCTATCTATCTGATAGAGTGCGACGGAGAAGAGACCTGTGTCTCGGTAGTGCTCTGCGCACTCGTGATTTAGGCAATCCCATACAATAGACAATTACCAAAAGCGGCCCAGAATAGGGGAGGCCCCTCGCTGGGATCTTCGTCGCTGAGAAGAAAGCCAGCGATCCACGCATTTTCCATCACCATCATTATCACGCATCACCAGAGCACCGTAGTGTTCACGACGACACTCTCCTCCCAGCCGCCGTGCCGCGCCGCCCCCATCCGCACCCGCAGCTCCCGGCGGTGCCAGCACCGGACGAAGCGCCGCGCCTCAGCGTCGTCGGCGAAAGGGATCACGAACCGCGAGTACCGCCTGTACTCCCTGTCCGCCTCTTCTTCTTCTTCCTCCTCCTCGCTCGGCGGCGACGACGGCAGCGGGCCTTCGGTGTTACCGTCACTGCCGTTGCCGCCCGTCGCCGTGGTTGTTGTACCGGTACTCGTAAGGGCATCGTCCGCATCCTCTACCCCGTAGCCGTCATCGCGTTCGCCATCGACGCCGCGGACGCCGTCGCTGCCGGCGGAGGAGTCGTGTAGCCGGTCATACCACCGCACGTAGCTCCTGCCGAAGGGCATGATGCCACCGCGCTCTCCGGTCTGGGGATTCCCCATCAACACGCGCCAACCGAGGCCGCGCTCGACACCATCGTCCTCGATGGCGCGACGCAGCGCGTCGACGGACAGCAGCGCGCGCCCGGAACCCGTGTCGTGCCCGCTACCACCACCGCCCTGGCCGTCCGTCGCCGACAACAGCACGAGGGACGGCGAGCCCCCGGGTACGCAGCGCGGGGCAAGGGTCTCCGCCCAGGACGCGCCGCCCGGCGCCGCGCCGCGGAGCCACGCCCGCCGGAACTCGCGCGACCGCGCGTGGTAGTCGCGCTGCTCGAGGTGGCGCCGCTGCGTCGGCAGCACGAGCGTGAAGGACCGCAGTAGCGCGCGTGCCGTGTCCGTATCGTCGTCGACGATGGTGATGTCGTCCGCGCTGTTCCGGGTCGAGCGTGAGCGGCGGCGGTTGTGCTGCGCCGCCGGCGCCTGCGCCTTCGCCAGCCTCCACAGCCGGTGCACCTCCTCGCTGTACGCGGCCGCCGACGCCCGGCTGTCGAACAGGATGTAGTAGTGGCCCAGCGGCTCCAGAGTGTCGGGGTCGCGGGCTTGGATTACTGCATCGTCCGGGTTTGGCCCGTCAGTAAGAGCAAGAAATGTCGACAGAAGAAAAGAAAACGCAGCTGGATACATAGGATACGGCGTGATACGTAATAAGTGGGTAGTAAGTAAAGAAAGGAGGATGGTTAGGTAGCAAGGTGGGAGGGAGAATTCTTTTCAGCTATTTTACCTTTGACGATCCCGCTCACCCAGCCCTCCACGTGCTGCCCCTTGACGCCCAGGCGCAGGAAGTCGCTCTCCATGAGATTCTTGCTCGCTGCCGACAGCACCAGCATGCACCTGGCCCGCGGCACGGCGGGGGCGATGGCCGCCGGGTCCGGTCGCGGGTCTGCCGCTATCCCCGCTATCCCCCCCTCGGGGACGTCGAGGACGCGGGGCGGCCCCTCGAGCAGCTGCGACGCCCAGCGGCTGTGGCGGGTGTCGTCGAGCGGCTGCCGCGCATGCCTCTCGTCCGGGAAGAGCTCCTCGTACAGGCTTATCTTCTTCTTCGGCTTCTGCTGCTGCTGGCCCTGTGCATGTGC
This sequence comes from Monosporascus sp. mg162, assembly GCA_004155945.1. Classification (NCBI taxonomy): domain Eukaryota; kingdom Fungi; phylum Ascomycota; class Sordariomycetes; order Xylariales; genus Monosporascus; species Monosporascus sp. mg162. The sequence goes on along the minus strand of QJNY01001298.1, from coordinate 37,055 downwards.
AGCATCGGGAACCGGTTGCTCGTCGTCGTTTTGTCCAGGGTTACTACTACCGTGCAGCTTCTTCTTCCCGGCGGATGCGAGTGGTGCTGTCCATCGCGGCCATACTGCTAAAGCAACCACGGTTCGCGAGAGCGGTCGCTGTAGCTGTCGGAAGAGCATGGGGCGGCGAGGTGTGGTACTGTCCGGCGCATTGCATACACGTGCTACGGACAGAAGATTTTCATTATATACCTAGGTAGGTTCAATTAATACCGTAAAATGATTAAACAGGTATGCGATAAAGAGATAGCTTTCCAGCAGGTAAACCTTAGCATAACTCCGTTAACGTATAGCATATTAACACTATTTTTGTGCTAAAACGTAGAGCTACTTTTAACAGCGCGCACTATTTATTCGACACAAAAGATATTAATTATGTTCTTATATAGTTACGGCTAATCCGTAGAGTTGAATACGTAGACGAGCTTAATATAAAATTTTTATAAATAACGCTGTTTTACAGAGATTTTTATACAGTTTTTATTTATAATCCGTGAATATTTTATTGAGTATTAATAACAAATTTAAAATATGATGACTTGCTTTTAGGCTGTATATGTGATAGCTTACTATTTTTCAATAAAAAAAGTTTTAAATTGAGCTAGTTAATATATCAAGGCCTTTAAAGCTACCGAAGATCCTAACCATGGCTGCGCCGCAGGCGCTGCCACAACCTTAAAATTAGTGCCTGATCTCGATAAAGTAGGTATTACTAGGTTAGCGATAAGGTCAGCTCTGTTAGCTTAATTAGGCAGGCAAGTGACACGGAACTGATATCAGTATTTTCCCGCGGATTTGATTGGTCAGATGAAGGCCAAGTAAGTGATTGAACCAATCAAATCATGAGAAAATTACCGATGTCAGTACCGTGTCACTTGCCTGTAATTAGGTCAGGTCGGTCGACGATAAGGTTGGCGATAAGGTCAACTTATGGTCGATGATAAGGTTAGGTCAAAACCTCAGGCTTCCAAGGCATCCAGCGCTTCCCGGGCTCACGACATTCCCAGGTCTCGTAGGACCATATATTGGCAGGGGTTGTTGAAGGTCCAGCGCATAAAGTCTAGTAGTACAAATTTGCCTAGTCCGGCCCACAGTACACCACGAAGCACAGGGACGTACAGCAGAAATGACACTACTGGTGCTGCGGTGCGCTGAAGTAGATTTTTAAGGGGGTACGTCAAGCGCCTCCATAGCCCTTCCAACTGAAGTATCTTATCTATAGCGTTACCTGCGTATCAAGCGTACTATTACTTGGTCTACAACGAACGTCTCTAAGCCACCAATTAGTACTGTAACCCCAACAAGTAGGTATGTCTGTATTGAGTATTCATTATCTCAAGGAAAGCTATCTTAAGACGGTTCGTCGTCTTGGTCGTCCCTCTAGGCCCATGGCGTCCTAGAGGCGTCCCAAGACGTCTCGAGACGCCAGGCACTTGTCTAAGAGAACGATGGAAAGCGCGTACCACTGACATAGTAGACCTTTGCGCTTGACCTTCGTAGGGGGACGGACTAATACGTATTGACCATTCAGGCCTGGAAGCACGAACCGCATGGTGCGCTTACCTTTACTTTCCTATTTGGGACGGGCCAAGATACAAATGCGCAAGTCCGTTACTAAGGGAAGAAGGTTTCGAGACAATAACCCTTAGTTCATTCCTGTCGCAAGCGTTGTACGTCAAATCAATGGCAATTGCATAAGAAAACTATGGGGGCTGCCATGTATTTGTGGTGCTGCCCGGTTGCTGGTTATGGCAGCCGTAACTGGGTGCATGCCAGTTGTGGCTGTTGTGGTACGCTTGATTAGCCGTTCGTTGCAACTGCTGGCCCCACCGGTCCTACGACCGCAACGCAGGAAGCTGCTGCAAATATGGCTTTATTAGGTTTGATTGACCAACCGACAGGGTTGTGGATTGCCATTTTCGCTGCCGCTGCAACGAAGGTTTGCACAGCAGTTACCTTATTAGCGAAAATTTCTGCCAAAAGCGGAAAGCGTGGGTATATCTGCAGCAGCTCCGACGCCACGCCCTGGGGTAAATGTCCACCTTTTGCTGCTTGAGTCTTATACTCTTAGGAGACAAACACACAACACCAATTCTAACATCTTTCACCATTCTCATCTCGAACCGTCCACTTACCCATACTATTCAGCTCGCAACCATAGTACTATCATTAGTGGTCAGCCAAATTTTATTCTTCACAGCCATGTCGAAACGGGAACTTGAGCACTACAAGGTCCGCATCCAGTCGACGGACCTCACCCAGACAAACCCAAATTATAAGCATTCGGCGAGGATATTCATCCACCCAGTCGAGTTCCATACATTTGGGTTCACTAGCGGCTGCTTATGCAACGTCGAAATTGGGCCGGTCCGAAGAGAAGCGATTGCCTGGCCTCAACGGGATAAAAATGTCGGAAAGGGCATCGTAACCGTCAGCCGGGCCTTCCAGGGGGCAGCCGGCCTTAAGCTCGAGGATGTCGTCCGAGTGACACCCGCCGGTGACGTCCCGGACGCCGCATCTGTCATAGCTCGACCAACGGCAGGTGATACTTCGTCTTTAGTTGGCCGGGAACGCGAGCGATGGGAGTTCGAGCTCGAGAGAAGGCTTGGTAAGCTTCTGCCACTCGATGCTATGATTCGTCTGATCTAATCAGAAGCCGACAGAAATTGCTGTAGACGTATTCCCTGGACTGATGATGGAAGGTCTGTCCCTCAATGGCGCAAAGTACAGCTTCGTCGTTGAATCTGTGAACGGTAGCTCCAATAACGTTGCCAAGTATGCACCGGGCTCCACGCGGGTGACCATCTCCGAGGAGCATGCCCCGAAGCAGCCCGAGAGTTCGGGGAAGCTCAAAGTAACCGGCATACCCGGTCTCCAGAGTCTGTTAGACGCCTTATATAACGACTTTCTACAATTCTTCGAAGCGGGCCCCGGCAATATCCCGCTTGTGCTGGGTTCCTGCGGAATCGTTATTCATGGCAGCCGCGGGACCGGGAAGTCTATGCTCCTGGATCATTTTGCTGCCACGAACTGGGGCACGGTCGTTCGAATCAATGGTCACGAGCTGAAGCCCTCGATGGTTTCGGAGCAGTTCAAGGCTGCCATTGATCGGGAGACCCCGAGCATCATTCTAATCGACAAAATCTCAGACATGATTGGGGAGACCTGTCCAAATAGACTGTCATATATTACGGCTATTGGGAATGGGCTAGATGCTTTAGCACGCGAGACTTTGAAAGAAGGCAGACGGCCAAAAGTGGTCGTGGTGGCTACCTGCCCGGACTACTTCAATGATATCCCTGATGAGCTCCGACGCCGTACTCGCTTCGGAAGACATATCGCTATTCCCATCCCCGATGCAGCTGCTAGGAAGGAGATCCTCCGTTCTTGGAGCCATTCGTTTCGGTCCAAGCTGTCTGAACAGTATATCTCAGATCTTGGAGATCGCACTCACGCTTACATCCCGGATGACCTGTACAAGCTTTGTGACCACACAGCCCTAGCGTGGTTCAAACGAGTGAAGGACATTTCTAGCGATGAACCGTTTTCATGGGCCGATATAAATACTGCGCTGAAGGAGGTCAGGCCTACTGCTATGCAGGGTATTGATCTGAAACCGCCTACGGTGCACTGGAGTGACATTGGTGGGTACGATAATGTCAAGACCGCCCTTCAGACAGTGATGCGGCGGCCCTCCACAGTAGGTTATGCCTTTTCTTGGGTTTTCCTACGCCCCCGGACGGTATATACTAATTACGAACTCTAGGACCCTAACAAACCGTTGTTCGTGCCGCCAACGGGAATTCTGCTCTACGGCCCGCCCGGTTGCTCCAAGACCATGACGGCGCAGGCCATCGCAACGGAGTGGGACTTCAACTTCTTTGCCGTCAAGGGCGGCGAGCTGCTGAACATGTACGTCGGCGAGACGGAGCGGTCGATCCGCAACCTCTTCCGCCGGGCCCAGGACGCCAGCCCCAGCATCGTCTTCTTTGACGAGATCGATGCCATAGCGGGACCCCGCAAGGGCGACACCAGCGGCGGCGTCCAGGCCGCGACGACCCTGCTCACGGAGATGGCGGGCTTCGAGCGCAAGGGCGACGTGTTCGTGCTCGCGGCCACCAACAAGCCCGACGCCCTGGACCCGGCTCTGCTGCGGCCCGGCCGGTTCGACGAGATCATCTACGTGCCGCTGCCCGACGAGAGGGCGCGTGAGACGATCCTCGCCAGGAAGGTGCGGGAGCTGCAGTTCCCGGTCGGCGACCTCGACATGGACGCCCTCGTGCGGCTGCTCGAGGGGTACTCGGGCGCCGAGGTTACCAGAATCTGCGACCGCGCATTCATGGGCGTCGACGTCGACGGCGGCGAGTACGACGCTATGGCTGTGCTGAAGGCAGCGATCCAGAATACCCCAAAGCTAGTCACCCCCGAGATGCTCGACCGTTTTGAGATATGGCACGAGAGCGTTCGATATATACGCTGACGATGAACGACGGTGAGCGGCGCGGCGACGCCGGGCAGTTGTAGGAATTAGGACTCGGCTTTGACTGCAGCGTAGTGTACCCCCAGCGACCCAGCGGCCAGCTGGCCGAGCTAGCGTCTTGATTACTCTTACCAATCTGGTCTTTCGTGGAGTAGTATGTCTTGTTCGATCATACACAGCCACATAGCACTGCATGGTATACAATTACGTTATACAGCAGCGGGCCAAGAGGTGACGACGTCAGGGAACCCAACTGAGTAGACTAGGTACCCTTATCAAACGAAGTTAAACTAACCGATAAGAACCTCCGGCGTCGGGAAGGACGGAATGACCATGATTTCGTGCGTCTGCCTCTGTTTTGTCTGTGTATTTGCCTGTTGTGGTGTCTCGTCTCCCTGTATAATGACTGTCACATAGAAAAGAGAAGTAGGATATGATAGAATCCGGTGCCATTACCTGATCTCTACAACGATAGATCCTCGCCATTGGACGCGCTCTCACAGCGATGACGACACAGCGCTGAAAGGTTGCATCGCTCGTAACGCTACAATCGAGCTCCTAAAGCTCACAATTAAATAGGTGGAAGCTTTGGGTCCGGCTTCGTCTGGGAGGGGTAATACAAATGAGTGCTATCCCACGCGGACACTGCCGGACTTTCCTGACTTTCTGGATTGCAAACTAAAGGACGCCTTGTGCTCTCATGCTGTCTCAATCAGTGATATCGTCACCACCTACCTTCTCTCTAATCCGAGGGTGGTGGACGGCATGCTAATGAAACTGCGGACGGTAACCTCAAGGTGCTGTGGCACTCATAAACATTCTTGCCACGGGATGCTTCACTGCATGCGACACGCTGGCGCGCGGAATAATGTGTCCGGAGGGGCATTGGTCTAGCCAACGTCCGGAGGCCCGACGGATGACAACATTTGCACCATGGTCTGAATCCCATCGTCATGGCCGCCGCGTAACAGCATGTCATTGGATGAGCGATGATGCGACAGGCGAGAGTTGCGAAGGAAGTCCCAATAGCAGCGTAATCACGGGGCTGTTTGTTGGTTGGTGGTATGTTCCTACACCGTCTTCCTTCAGAGTTGATCAATATTCCATCCTGCGCTCTGCGCTGAATGATCAGTTATCTCACTTGACACAGGCGCCACGCCATACTACTTCAGCAGGTGTGCTTCTGTCATCAAACCAATCGGTCTCATTGGAAACATTGACGCAGGCGGCTTGCCTGCCACCCGTTGTGAAAGCAAGAAGTGTAAATGCATGAATGGTTCTCACAAATTCATCATTCAGCAAAGCAAGCGATTAGAGCTAGCAGGGTTTCGAGGCATCGGGAAGTATCCCCCAAGCGGTAATTTCATAGTACGCAAATACTTAACAACAGGGGGCGGGAATTTACCATGATGACTGCATATGTCGACATAGGATGAGAGACTAGGACTCTACACATCATCAGCGGCACCAAAACCCGGTGCGGGGGTTTTCAAAGGCCCGTCCATAGGGATTAGCTGGTCTCTTTGGGGCACAACGCCATCGTGCCATGCCAGCGGTTAGCACCGACGATGCTCCCCACTCCTGGGCGATGACATCAAGAATCTTGGCCAAAAGCCCAGAGAGCTCTGAAACGCCCTCGGTCCCTCACGGCTTTTTTGCCCGTATAACTACGCTGTTCAATGATGAAATCCCACACCTAACCGCTCCCTTGCATCCCCCAGGTTAACTTTGTAACAGGCCAATTGTGATAGGATGGCTTGGTCCGGGGGACGTCGATCCGGGAGACTGGAACACCCCCCCGGTTTCAAGACGATTTCGGTTCGGGGAGTACGTACTAGTAGAGATGATGTCAACCCATACAAATACACAATCGCGTGCCCCTGTCTTTGGTTCTGATTCTGATTACACGCAATTAAACACCGCATCAATGTCTACTGAAACGGGATACTGTTACTACAGCACGTCCACGTCGTATACAGACCGCACATTAAAGGATTAGACACACAACTTCCTCTGAAGCTCAACAGAAGAAGCTGCATAACCCCGATTATAAGCGCATTATCACCATCATCATCTCACCGCTATCACCAGTCTAAATGGGCAGAGGCAAGGGTAGCAGGGTTCTCCTGAAACCAGACGAGTTGATGCCCTCGAGGCCGGACTCGGACGACCGCCAGCTCCGCAGGCAGCTCGAGAAGGCGCACGGGTACGGGTACAGCGAGGTAATCCTGCTCGCCCTCCTCGGCATCACGACGATCTGTAACGTCGAGAAGTCGCTCAAGCACTGCGAGGAGAGACACCGCAAGAATGAGATCGAGGAGATGCGGGCGCGCGACGCCGAGAGGTGGCGCGAGGAGGAGGAGAAGGCAGTGCGGAGACTGCAGGGGACGAGGGTGGGAAAAGGACGTGGTGGTGGCTCTCCTTCGTACCGGGGATCCGCCCCGCCGCCCCCGCCGCCACCGTCGTCGTTGTCGTCGTCGTCGAGGAGTAAGGGATCAAGCAAGGAATCGAGGGGCCGTGACTGGCGTCGCGACGACGGCAGGAGAGGGAGTGGTGCCATCACCACCTCCGGAGATACCAGGGACGGCCACCACAGCTATTCTCGCGATGGGGGTAGCCAGCCTAGATACTACGATGATGGTTGTGTGAATCAATATGACGGACGATATGGCGACCGATATGATGACCGATACGATAGCCGATACGATGACCACTATTACGACCGAAGACGAGCCCGGAGCGCTGAGCGACATAGTCGTCGTGGTTCATTATAAGTGACTGATGAGCGCTGGGAGGCGGGAAATACACTCAGGCAGGTCTCGACGTTGCTAGCATTTGCTACACGATCGACGCTAGGGTTCCTTTCGTTCAGGACATATACGGGCTTAGGGGTTGCAATCAGGGACAAGTCTTGTGAATATTGCCTGGTTCGGGTGTTGCAAAGCATTGGCGACTTACAGATCTAAAAGGCATTGCTTCGTATGATGAATGATGGCTTACGAGGTACGAATTATAAGCGGCGTCGGCGGTCCGGATGTTCATTGAGAGGATACATATATCCTAGCATAACGCACAGCATAGATCTATATCTATATACCCTTTTATATCTCTGATTTTACTTAAATAATTGGTTCGCTACTTAGAGAACACTTTCTCAGCCGCCTCGACGAATATCTCGAAATGCTTTCGAACGTGATCCTCTTCCACGAATGGCGTCGCAGGGTTATGCCGAACCGCGTACACCCCTCCGACCACGGTACTCGAGAGGAAGATCTTCCCCTCCGCGAGGATGGTCTCGTACATCTTCTTCGTAAGCTCGTTCTGCTGCTCGAGCGTGGCCCCCTCGCCGCCCTTCAGCTTGAACACCGTGAGCGCGAACCGCGGCCCCGCCACGATCTCGAACAGGTCGGGGCGACCCCTGAGCAGGCCGGCGAACGTCTCGGCGAAGCCGACGTGCTTCCGGATGTGGGCGCGCAGGCCCTCGATGCCGTAGGTGCGGACGACGAACCAGACCTTGAGGCTGCGGAACCGCCGCCCGAATGGGATCTGCCAATCGCGGTAGTCGGTCACGAGCCCCGAGTCCGTATGGCGGTTGCGCAGGATCGGCAGCGTGACGCTCAGCGCGTCGACGAGCGGTGCCCGGTCCCGTACGTACAGCAGGCTGCAGTCGAAGTTGACCAGCAGCCACTTGTGCATGTTTGTGTTGAAGCTGTGGAACCGCGACAGCGAGCGCGCCAAGTGCTGGTACTCAGGGCACACGAGCGACACGCCCGCGTAGGCTGCGTCCACATGCACCCAGATCTCGCCGGCCCCGTCCGTCTTTTGGCTGGAGCCCGGGGAGGAGGCGCGGCCCAACTCCACCAGCACGTCCGCGATCGAGTCCATGTCATCGACGGCGCAGGTGTCCGTCGTACCCAGCGTCGCCGTCAGGAAGAAGGGCTCGAGCCCCTTGGCGCGCAGCTCGGCGACGGTGCGGCGCAGCGACGCGCCCGTCATCTTGTAGCCGTCGGCGGCGTGCACGGGCACGGAGCGGTAGCGCACGCCGGCGATCTGGGCGCCCTTCTTGGTGGCGCTGTGGCTGCTGGCGCTGCCGAGCGCCACAAGCCGGCCACGGCGCAGCGCCACTACAACATCCGGAGTCAGTAAATGCCCTGTCTGGTCAATTGGGTGAATAATCGGGGGTTCGTGAGACATGTTTCGGGAGCTATTGGCTCCTAGAAGTCCACATTTGGGAATTTGTGCCCTCGAACTAAAGAAAATGGGGGAAGAAATAACTCCAGAAATTGCTTACTGGCGTCCTCCCGGGCCTCCTCGTCACCCGCGAGGTGCGCCGTCGCCTCGCGCAGGTACTTGTCGCGCGCCGCCACCAGCACCGTTGCAATGGCTTCCGACGCCGTGCCGTGAATCACGCCGCCGCCGTTGGTGGGGCCGGTCGAGCGGAAGCACGTGGGCAGGCCGAACGCTTTGGCCAGCCAGTCCAGCACTATCGTCTCGAGCTCCGTCACCGCTGGCGAGCAGATCCAGTTGAACGCCGCCCCCGTGAAGGCCGTCGAGTACATCTCGCCGAGCATCGCCGGGTAGCTGCTCGACGAGGGAAACCACGCCGTGAAGTTGGGCGACTGCCTGCCTCTACGCATTAGCACTGTGGGGTCCTATCATGTTCAGGTCCTCGCGGCCCAGGCTCGGAGTCGGGTTCGGCACGAACCAGTGCGTGATTCCGGGCAGGATCTTGGCCTCGATGTCCTTCTGTATGTCTGCCCACGCCTCTCCCTCCTGGGGGGCCTCTGCCGGGAGGAGTCTTCTCAGATAACCGGGTTCGACGGTTGAGGAGACCCTCCGTTCCTCGATAGTATCATAATACTTGATAACTAAAAGTCTTGATCAACACCCGTGGTACCGTTGCAGATAAGCGAGGTTCGGGCTCATGGGACTTACTGTGGTCAATGGATGCGACGGCCGCCTCTCGAAACTGCTTCGAGTCCATGATGCTTTATATATGCTCGAACAAGCCCAGATATAGTGGGAGAAGCGAGCTAGACAGTGTGTTCAATCTACAGGCCTGGTTTGGTGTATGTGTCTTTTGGACAAACAGATAATTATCCACCTCCCGTTCGGCTCCCTTTCGGGAAATAGGAGCCAAATAGACTGTCCGATATCGTTCTCCACAACTGGCCACTAAAACCCCCCCTTCACTGACTAATAAGAAGTGGGGGAGCGCAGAGGATTGTAAAAAGATCGAACTCTCGAATGTCACACCACGTTGGAGAGTTAGTCAGACTATCATTGAGGTTTGTCTGGCATATCAATGATGCCAGGGCTGCAGACTCACAGAGCGAGACGTGGAGTTACAATAATTCAGCAGCCTAGTTAGCATGCCGACGGGCGACTTGCCGATAGAAGGACAGGTAGCATACCCATCGCCATCCGGGCTAGACGTATCCACTCTGCGCTAAGCACTTATCCCCCCTTTAGGTATTCACCGGGTGATATATACATTGTGGATGCATTGTTAACGTAGTTTGTAGAGTCTGCACATCTCCTGTATGCACCGGTTCTCCCGGTCTCATAGGGATTGCGATGCTAAGAGACATCCAAGACCAACTCGCTTGCAAACACCATCAGGGAACCCAAGGGATACCCATTTGATTATGAGCACATAATGGTTCCACTCCCCTTGACCATTTGTTTTGTTTTTTCCCAGGGATGACGCAGCGCAGACAATCTAGATCGGCAACTGCGACCTCGTCCCGTATCGTTTGTGTCAGAATTTCCACAGTATTAGAACTCGTATTTATGTGTCCCGCGGGAGCCAGGATTTCTGGTGCCGGCTTGGATGTCCCATCTGTGTCGAACGCCGACCGTGGACCAGACCCAGAAGGGAACTTGTATGTCATTGTTCTAGTCGACACCGTCGAATGGCGTCTCGATGTACGTTATCGCACCGCAATGCGCCATTCACAAACAGGAAGGGACAGTGCGGCTATCGGGATATGTTATGGGGTCTGATCTAGCGCTCCCTTCCCGTCTCCATAGCAGGCTTCGCTGGAGATTAGCGCTTCAGGACCCCATGGCCGGCACTTCTCTCGAACGTCCAGGCCAGTCGCCGCTCCAAACCTAGAACCGCCATCGCACCGATCAGTTGGCCTGGATAAAGCGAACTTCGAGTACATACCATAAAGCGTCTGAAGCTCAATGGTCCTTCCGCTCCGGAAGTACCTGAGCGCGGAGTTGGGGAAACCCGAATCCCCTCGGAACTCAGCTTTAAACCTGTATTTGCGAAGAGCACATTAGCTGGCGTTCCGTTGAGGAATACCATAGGGACGTGATACTTACCTGCATAGTTTCGCCAGGGTCTCTCAGTGAACTCCTTTTCCGCTCCGCCAGTAGACTCGGCTGGAACCATGGTGGATTGTCCTTCGCGATAGAGCCCTCTCCCGTGACACCAACCCGCATTTGCTCAGGGAAGCTTGCTCGGCATCGTAGTGGAAGGTATCGATGGCTTTGCAGAGGTACAATGTGCTGTCTTGGTTCTGTTGTAACGCAAGATCTAGGCTCCCGATCGTGAACAAGCCCCTCCAAGGAGGAATGGGTGGAACTTTCATCGACGGTACAGTAGGCAGAGCTGAATACGTCCTCCATATTACCTGCTGCGATTATCCGGTCATCCTTGTCTTTCCGCATAATACAGAGCGAGCCAATCCAATGATACTGGAACCCAAACCTCGCACGATCATGACGGCGTCTCGGAGTGTTTTCGAGAGCCTGTTAAAGTCAATGCGAATCTTATGCTCTTCTATACTGCTCTGATAGGTGCAGAACTCCAGAATCTTCCGGCAATGCGCCGCAGCAGTGGCTAAGAGCAATGTAGGGGACGCTGGGTATGCCCTTAGTACTAGGCCCAAGTTGGTGTCGGGTTCTTCCACCATGTATAAATCCTGGGGGTATCTTTGGAGGGCTTTTCGGCGATTCATAGGGCCAACATATATGAGTCGCATTGCAGATTTGCAGCCACTTGCGTAGAAGCGTCAGCTGTGCCGGCCCTATCTAGTTTTAGCAACTGGAGGAATCCCAGCCAGGCAAAAGATAGTGAGCTGACTTAAAGTTCTGGGATCGTTGTTCGTCCTAGCCAGCTTGTTGGGGGTATGACCGAGAACGTCGAAGTGGTGTCACAGGAGTTGGACACGGTAGAGTACTTTTTTTGGGTGCTCCAAAGAAGGGGCGAAGGTAGGGCATATTATAAAAGAAAGATTTGCCGGATCAAGATAGATCGAGATTGTCGAGGAGCCATTGGGGTCCACCTTCAGTAGGGAACTGACGAGGATGAGCTTCCCTGTGCCTTCTGGATTCATACGTTATTCCCTGGGGAATCATGGACGCTTGCAAGTGATTGCAATTCCTAGGTTTCCTTTTGGGGTAGCTATGTTATAATTAGTTAGAGCTCTGTCAACCAGAGGTCTAAGAACTCGCAAGACACCTATAGACTCGATTTTATCGAGCCCGTGTCGTTCATATATTTCTCGGCAGTCCTGTCCACTCTGTAGGCACCTCCTGGCAGTTCCCAGAACCTGAGGAGATTCTTAGTCCGCAGGGGTCGTTTGCTGCCGTAGAGAAGCCAAGTGGCCCACTTCAGGAGAGGGACCCCCCTGGACCACATATCAATATATCTTGATGCAGCCTGATAGGGCTCATCATTCTTGATGTCTGGTGCTTCGCAGCGACGGGTCGCTTTTGTCGCTCTGTCCTCCAACAACGACTGGTAGACAATTACAAAGCCTGCGCATTTGGCCAAGTCTCCAGGGTATCAGGGCGTCTTCACAGCGTGTTTGGCAGCGGTTTATGAAGGGGTTTGGTTTTATTCCAGTAGTTACGCAGATTGCCTTTGAGGGTGAACTACAAGACACGTCTTCAAGATAAGTGGCAAGCAGATTACATACCTCCGTCAGCTCACCGAATTAGAAAGCACTTTTGAATCACGCTTTCGTTGCCGTGACTGGTCTGATGGAATGACGATGACCAAGAATCCTGTAGGTGAGCGTGAGACCCCGTGTATTTCAACCTGGTAAACTGAGCCGAAACTCCCCTCCTTGTGGGCGCCTTCCATTATTTTTTATTAAGGTTAGCGAGCGGTTTCGATCGAAGAATGCGTAGAATATACCACCTCTAAATGTAAGGGCAAGTAACAACCACTGGGCATCAATGAAAGCGTTAATATCGTGCAATGCCCATTCATCAGAGCATGACCAAAGCCGTGGCCGCGTGTTTTCAGTGTCTTTTAGTTGAACAACTTCACCCGGAAGACCGATTCGTTTTCCTTTCTAAGTGCAGATCCTCATCTTTGAAGGCCCGCAGTTTTGAAACGTTCCAGAGCTCCTAATATGTCATTGCGGACAAGACAAGGAAGACTCAGCTGGCTTTATGTAGGACGAGTTCCGGCAGAGCTTCCCGGGGGGGGCTCACTTCTAATTCTGTTTTGATGTCTGGTTTCGTCAAGAGGGCTCTGATCTCGTCTGCCCGCACGAAGCTTGGCCACCGTGTCCCTTTATCGCACATCTTTGAACATGTTCTGTCTTGTATTTTAAGCTGTGGGCTTTGTCGACGTACTAGTTGAGATTGCAGGATTATCCATGGCGACGATTCGAAGTCGCTTATGAGAGTCGATTGGATATATATTTATTACAGGAGTTAACGTCAAATAGAGCACTGTTATAGACAGGTTTTATTGGCTGGCCGAGAAGTGGAGGCCGCTAAGAAATGCTCCACCCTCTTAACTTTTAAGCTTAAAATTTTAATTCAGACCGTTGAAGGCTGGGGCTGTCGATCCGATCTTCTCAATTTTCTGGCGTACAACTTGAAGCGCCGATCGGAGGATACTCCCTCTAGAGGTCTCACATGGATCATGTCGTGTCAACAACTGTATTGTGTTCCGGCCTCTTCATGGATGTTTTGAGGATTATAGGGGAAATTGCAAGTTGCAGACAATTCGTGGAATAAAGCAAAGGACCAGGCATTTGCACCCCTGCCCCCACAGTTCCCCCTTCCCTTCGACGCCCCGGGCAGTTTATTGGCACTTCCACACGGAGCGACCGAACGCCGCAGCATAGTAGCTGTCATGTCGATATCGAAGAAGATAGTCCTAATCCCGGCTGCAGTAACTGTAGCATCGGGGCTCCCAAGGCTAAGATTCTCCGGGAGGAAGGCTACTACGTATTCGCTACGCTGCGCAACACATCCAAGGCGGGGGACCTTAAGGGAGCTTACCAATATCGAAATTCTTCAGCTCGAAATGGCATCCAAATAATCCGTTGCGAGGGGCTCCGAGCAAGTAAAAAAGGCAAACTGGGGCCACGCTCGATATGCTCATCAACAACGCCGGACGCAACTTCCTCGTACTGCTGGTGGGCGCGGAGATCGAGGAGGCCAAGGAGTTCTTCGACGTCAATTTCTGGAACGCTCTTGCCGTTACGGATGCATTTACGCCCATGCTCATCGAGACTAACGGCATCCTCGCCAATCACAGCCCGATTGTCTGGAACCTCGTAATCCCATGGGGAGATACGTGGGGCTCTGCCTAACCTTTATTTCTGGTCTCTGTTTCAGCTCGCTTCTCGGTTGCCGCACTAGGCTTTCTCCGGCGCGCACACAGGCGTGTAACCGACCATCCTGTCCCGTGCACTGGTAGCGTCGGATGGGGACGGTCAGCTCGGCGACCAGAGTGGTTGGTCGTCTTATCAAGCAACACCGTCAGCGTGTATGGCCCAAAAACGGGTGCTATGCTCTGCTGATGGAAGTCCGGAGGCAGCACTACGTTGAGCTGAGCCTGGGCGAGCGGCCTGACGCACACAAATTTACCTCTCTTCAGGGGAAACTAGATATCTCGTTGCCAAGAATAGAACAGGTAGTGCAGTTCGAGCTGGAGGAGAAGGAAGGGTCGGTAACGAAACTGGACGCTGTCATCGATCCGATAGCGTTTAATAAGCCCGCGCTAAAGCTACTGGAAGTCGGCCTTGGCGTAGCGGATACGTCGTCTCTGTATTCGGGGGTGGCGAGCAATCGACAAGTACAACTCCTATTCCAAGTGTGATATGGCATCTTCCAATGCCCACGGCCTCGTCCACATGAAATCAAAGCGCCGCGCCAACAGGAACACCTCGTCCCCCCGGATCAAACCCGACGAAGAAGCCTTCGGCATGAACAATCAAGCCATGTACGACTTCTTAATCGTCAAAATGCCGCCAAAAACAAACTCGAGCTGGAGAAAATCATCCGTAACTTAAAGTCCACTTCTTTCCGAAAGCGCATCCATCACCTTCCTCATCAAGCTCGGGGAAGAAGAGATGGAATCCATAAAAGAACGAACTGAAATTCCACTAGAAACGACCACTCCTAGAATGGATTCTTCTTCTTTGGCTACTCCATGCGAATCAGGTGCACCCCTGAGCTCCGTCTCCTCTATGTCGACAAATTTGGTGGAAGACGACATCATGTTAGACCGCCAGACGGTAGTGACTTCTGGAGTCGCAAGGAATTGCACCGTCTCGTGTAATCCAACTATTTGGAATCGGCACTCGATGCGGAAAGGATTGCCCGCCTTCTACCTATGCAAGAACGGCAGCATCGGCTCCAAAACACAAAAGAAAAGCGAGTTATGGTAAGTTGGGAATCTGATTATCGCCCGTTTCTCCAAAACAGCAGCACTACGATCACTAGTGTTCCCGTCCCTCCGGTCGAAACTCGAGGCGTGTCGTGCTGGGCCATAACCGACCATTAAGAAGTACCCGTCTCTCTTGGGCCTTCTATCTCGTCTTCACTAACACAGTAGTCCCTATCCTTAACGAGCCCGCCCCTCCCGTTCTCACTAACCCTTCCCCGGTGCAAAGGGCGCGCCTCCAATCGCTCGTCGCGTCCGGTCTGCCGCTGCTCTGGATAACGCAGGGCTCGCAGCACACTCCCGTCACACAAACTCCAATAGCTCGCTCGTGCACGGCCTATTCCGCGTCGTGTTCCTATTGTGACATATGCGTATGCAAAGAACTTACCTCTTCTTCTAACTGGACCCAAACTGGACCTTTTCGAGCCTCGGGGGCGCTCTCTGATATTTCTATTCTTCACAGAACTAGAGACATGCGGCATAAACTAGAATCAGTCACACCGGTCCCTTTGGCTGTCAGCTTAAGTAGCTGTTGCTTCGTGACGGAATATGCGTGAAGAGTTGGCGTCGATGCTCCGGATTAACTCGGACAGTCGCCAGCCTATGGGATAATAAATAAAGTGGATTACAACTTGGGTTGTGGAGTGATCGCCAAAAGGAAATGTTTGAGGCTACGGTCGACTTGGAGATAATGGACCAGCAATGCGGCAATTCCCGATACTCACGCTATTGGCAACAGCCCGCGAAAAAGTCTGAAACAAATCTGGATAGACTCCGGTAGAACGGTCGCCGAATGACGTGGGCGCGGCCGAGAGCAGCTTTTCTAGCAAAGAACAAAATGCGGCCAGAGGAATTTCAGAAGGCCGTGGGAGACCTGACTCAAGCAGCGTGTGTATATCAAGAAGATACGAGAGTCCCGATTATCCCATAAGAAACTAGTTGACAGAAAGGAAAACAAGCGGTTGCAAGCGCTGTGCAAGCCTAATAATCTAAGTACCTCAACACACCCCTCTGTGGCGCTGGCAGTGCCCCACGTGGAGCAGTGGCTGAAGCTCGGTGCTATGACCACTACAGGTAAGGTATATCGACCCGACTACGCACATGCATTGGATCAACGTAACGCGCAGCTCAGGTTGCCTAGAAGCTTGAAGCCCCATCACCAAACATCACCTGCTGGCCCCGGTAATCGCAAGCTCTAACATTACTTCAGCCCTGCTTCCTTTTTGATTTCCAGTCTTCGTCGCATCCCAACTTGCAACTACTCAGAAGCCTCAACATGGTAAGCTTCGTGACACCTTTTGAAAGGACTTAAGCAGCTGACATTACCCTCACGTAGACGTCAATAGGAACAGGCTACGATCTTGCCAACTCGATCTTCTCACCGGACGGCAGAAATTTCCAGGTCGAGTACGCAGTGAAGGCGGTAGAAAATGGTGGCACATCAGTCGGTATCCGGTGCAAGGACGGTGTGGTGTTGGCAGTGGAGAAGGTCGTCACATCCAAGCTCCTGAAGCCCGGTGCGAACAAGAGGATCGCAACAATCGATAGACATCTTGGTGCCGTACGTCGCCTCTAACTTGGCTGTTTCTTTCAATCCCCTGCTAATCGTTTACTCTCTTTCTACAGGTCTATTCGGGCATGATCCCTG
The DNA here is from genome assembly GCA_004155945.1 of Monosporascus sp. mg162. NCBI lineage: Eukaryota > Fungi > Ascomycota > Sordariomycetes > Xylariales > Monosporascus > Monosporascus sp. mg162. The sequence continues at coordinate 20,240 of QJNY01001298.1, read as the reverse complement.
ACGGCCATCACTTCGTCGACCGCGCCCGCGATGAGGCCCGAGCCTGGCGCGAGACCTTCAAGACACCCATCTCCACATCAGACCTGGCAAGTCGCATGGGCGGCTACCTGCAAGCATACACACTATACCAATCAGTGCGACCATTCGGAATTACCGCCATCGTAGGCGGCTTCGACTCGGAACTCGAGGCGCCGGTCGACGGCGAGGTGGGGTCTGGTCCTTCCATCGGTGCGGGGGGCAAGGTGGAAGGCAAGCATGGCGGGCCGGGTCTCTACATGATTGAGCCGAGCGGTATGTACTGGGGCTACTACGGCGCCGCGACCGGCAAGGGCCGTCAGGCTGCCAAGGCCGAGCTCGAGAAGCTGGATCTGGCGGCGGGAAACCTCGACCTGATGCAGGGCGTCAAGGAGGCCGCGCGCATCATATATGTCGCGCAGGACGACAACAAGGACAAGGAGTTCGAGCTGGAAATGAGCTGGATCAGCAACGCCGATGGCCCTACCAAGGGCCGGCACGTCCATGTCCCTAAAGAGATCCTAGAGGAGGCTGAGCGATATGCCAAGAAGGCCATATCGGACGACGACGACGACGACGACGAGGAGAAGAAGGATGAAGACAAGATGGAGGAGTAGACGGTTAGATGCAGCCTCGAGGAAGAGCGCCCGTGATTCGTCCACTAGAAGCCATGCGCTTCGAGGCCCGGGATGGAACACGGACTAATACCATTTTGAGGACCACGAGTTGTGGTCAATATTATGGGCGGAGTCTATTGTTCAGGTCAGCCCTGCGACTCGATAAGCAGTTCGTAGGCAATACATCAGCGCAAGGAATACCACATATGGCTTCCAAACACCACGTCTCCTCTCGACACCCAAGCTACGTTCTGCTTGCATTGGGGCATTAAGTGTTCGAAAACTTTATTTACATTCGTAGCATGATTCTTCTAACCTGTATGTCATGGCACGCAGGTACTCTACGCATTTGCAGTCCCGCAAACATCCACAAATCGACGACAAAAGGTCCCCCCCAACTGGGAGCCAAGCGTGCACGAGGATGCATAGCTGAGAGGTGGAGCCGCAACTTATGCTCTATTGCATAGTACTTCATCTCGAGTTTAATATTACAGCATCTACAAGGTCGCGCCAACGTCATAGAAATATCGCGTATCAATCTGCTAGACGATATTCCCAGTGACGTCCTGTTATAAGCTGCAGCGGGCAGGATCCAGTAAATGAAGAAGCTTGGCCTGGTTGTTCCAGATTTAGCTGTTCGGATCCCATGGGAGAAAACAGAAAATGGGGGGAAGGGGAGAAAAATTGGGTCGAGGAATGGACGGGGAAGGGAAGGGATCACAGCGCTAAGAATGAAACATGCGCATCGCATCTTAAATCAGGTTGAATCACCTTAATTCCGCATGTTATAAGTTATAGTCAAGTTAGTTCTGTTTACGTCTATAGCACCAAGCTTATCCACGTTTCAACCCGCAGGCGTAGCTTCCTTAACCCCCTCCCTTTTTTTTCACTCTTTTTTGGGGGGGGAGCCGCCAGTTCCTCGCCTTGTTCATCCTCGCCATGCGCGCTGCGTGTCTCTTATTACGCCGTTCTGTTGTCCACGTTGTTTGGCGGCCCTGTCGGCAGCCTTACCAGCCGCACCCGTTCTCTTTACTATCAGGTTACTGCTCTTCTCAGTGTACGTCGCCTGGGCAGGCTCTACAGGATAATGCAGAATCTGGCGGCTCAACTGGTGAACTAGGCCTCTATCACTTCCGCATGCCGGGGGGGGGGGGGGGGGGGGGGGGGGGGGGGGGGGGGGGGGGGGGGGGGGGGGGGGGGGGGGGGGGGGGGGGGGGGGGGG
>QJNY01001298.1:0-18376 GCA_004155945.1 Monosporascus sp. mg162 | reverse complement strand
CCCCTACACCATCCCCCCCCCCCCCCGCCCCCCCCCCCCCCGGGGCCCTCTTCTTCTTTTTCAGCGCTTGTTGAACATCCTGTTCGGCAGCTCTGTTGAGTGTCCATAGTACCGACGTGTCCTCAGGGAGTGGCCAGTCCATGAAGTCTCCGTGCTTAAGAGGGTCCGAAAACGCGGCGTCCGGGATATCTCTATCCTTGAACCAGTTATGCTCCAGCAACTCGGCTGTGCTGGCTCTTTCCGATGGATCGTACTTCCACGTCTTCCCCAGGAGACCCGCCAGTGCGGGGATCTCCTTGTCGGGAATCCGGTAGACGCAAGTGCCCCGTTCGGTGTCGTTTTAGGCGTCGTCGGACCAAAATGATGGTCAGTACGGACTGGGGCTATCATGACAGCCGGGCCAGTCGGTCCCGAGATCCTGCTGCAGCGGCGCCGAGGAGTCTCGGACCCGATGGGTCAGATCACCACGGTAGAAGGGGGGCTCGCCGTGATAGATTGTGGTGATTCAGCTACATCACCTGAGCAGTCTATTGGGTTTGTATTTCTCCGCATAGTAGCTGGACACCGCAGCGTCGTCAAACATATCAAATAGTTTTACAAGCTTCCCCATTTTCTCGTCCTGGATATTACAGTCTCTCATATCCGGATTAGCTTTGGCGGTCTGGGCTGAGCCAGGATGATTTCTCTGTTCGGTTGCGCTCTTTATGCCTCCAATTGGAGTAAAACTATTGTTCTTCATCGCATTGGTTCTCTTCTCATCTGCCTCTGACTATGGTTTGCAGATTCTCTGGAAGGTTACGCCCACTGAGAACGCCACTGCTGTGGCCACGGGGCTAAGAGTTTTTCGATGTTTTCTAACCCCCCTTGGTACTCATATCCCAAAGGAAGACTTCCGGTACAACCATTCCATATGAGACATGCCAACATCCAGATATCACTTGTAGGACTACTCATACCGTCCAACAAGATCTCAGGGAACTGATGACAGGCAAAATAGTGGCCTTTGCAAGGTCGGGTAACGCTATGTGAATCTTGTGGGTTCGAGAGCACGAAGTCGTACGTCGCGTGACCCCAATAGGCGAATTCATGCCGAGAGGCGCCGCGCACGACGTAGCGTGGAGCATGACGACTCGCATCGTCAAAAGACGTTTGATTTAGGTGTATTAATCGCGACTTTCTAGTAATATCGTACCTCTCCACCTTCGTCAATGTATCTATGTACTTCAATCTCATCACGATACGATGGCTTTCGAGACCATGCAATGGTCAGGTACGTTTCCCGGCTACGAAGGTACTTTTTGGGCTTCTCTGGATACTCACTCTCGAGACGGGGATCTCTCCTGTGAAGGAAATCGAGTGCTTGTCAAGCGCGGTAACATCGTCCTTTCAATAACGGTGGTAAATGGTCTGCAAAAGATTTTCCCAGAAGTCGGTTGCGGGAGTCCCAGCATGGGGAGAACGAGCCATAAGTGTCGCCATTGGGACCCCTTATCCAGAATTCGCTTGATGGAAATACGATAGGTGCACCTTCAATCTCTGCGTCCGTGATTCCGCTCATGGCAGACCAGAAAAGGGAATATAGATGCAATGGCCCCGAGAAATCAGCTCTGAAGATTCGTACGGCTACCCAAGTATGTTTCACATAGTCGCAACATAGCCATACCGTTGCGGAGTTGCCGCTTCCCAGCTTATGGACAACCTTGAATCTCTCATCTTGTAAGCGGTCGCCTAAATGTATAGGATGAAAGCCTCCAAGTCCGTAGTAGCTCAACTCCTCAGTCCCCGTTTCTGAAGGATTGTAACCAGGAGGAGAGCACCAGGGGGCCGTGTCTAAGCCACTACGAATGCCAGCAGGCATCAGAGCTTCCAGGCGCCGTTGGTGGGGTTATCACGTTCTGATAGCCGATTGATGCCACTGACCCCCGAGTAAGGTATCAGACAAGGCTAATAGCGATTTGCGGCCTCACAAGTTAATTTGGGGCCTGGGCGTCACCAGCAGGACCTAGTGACTGTTAGGAGAAGAACTGATAGAGCACTTCCAAAAGTCGGTATCGTCTATACTATATAAATTAATAACCATATGGGCCATAGGGAGAACTTATGTATTACCACTCGTTATCCCAACGGCCGTTAGACATCAACATGCGCAACTTCGGAAGGGCTTCTGGGAGTATTGTTGACAGCTTGACATTTCCATGTCAAAATTTCTCATCAATTTCTTTCATACTCGAATGCTAATAATGTTCTGCTAAACTTGTATTCCCAGGTATTCGGGAAATCCACTCCTGGTAACTTATTGTTTCTGATAGCATTGAATGCTTAACTTTGTCGGAACTGAATGCTGTCTGGTAGGAGTGAAGAGTTACGTACAGTATGTTCATTTTAAGTGGGCCCGAGTAACTAATGTAGCGCTAACCGGGTCACTTATCTAATCATATTTGACCGCCTGTCGTTCCTGTACGATCCGAAGCGGCAGAATCCGGGACCATAAAAAAGTTCCAAATGGGCTGCAGCACTGAGGTACTGATAATCGACCAAGTACCTACTGATTTGCTGCTGTTTCCCAGCCTATTATACTGTAGGGGTAACGTTCCTGAAAGTCCATCTGTCGAAGTTACAACAATATCCTTTGAGCATGGGTAAAAGCAACAAGCGAAAACGGGAGGCCAGGGCTAGCAATGCCGCGAGTGGCAGTGAGCCCTCCCAAAAAAAGGCAAAAACTACCCATTCCGGCAAAGTCAATTTCCAAGGCGACCTTGAAGCAGTTCCGAGTCAACAGCAGCTGGACAAATCACCCTTCCCTGAGAAACCAACACTCCAAGAGCGGAAGCGCGAAGCTAGCATTTATGAGCTGCTCGGGAGCGCTGATAGTGCGGAGCGTATAGCGGCTGCCGACGCCCTCGTGACTGGTCTGCTGGGTGGAGAGGGGTCAGAGGGCTCTCCGGAGCCGGTTCTCGAACGACACCTTGAAAAGCGCTTGTTTCGGGGTCTTGCAAGCTCACGCAATGCGTCGCGGGTGGGATTTAGTCTTGTCTTGACTGAGATCCTGGGACAATTGTTTGGGCCTAAGAATCTCTCTGCGTCGAAATACCCTGGTTTGACATTCGACAAGGTGCTTAGTATTCTGGTCGAAAGAACGCAAGCTAGTGGCAGCGCTCCCGGCCAAGAGGAGAGGGACGCCTATTTCGGTCAACTATTCGGTTTACAGTGCTTCGTCGAGGCCAAGATTCTGTTCAACGAGTCGTCCAGATGGTTAAGTGTCTTGGATCTCCTGCTGAAGATTGCCGACAAGAAAGTTTGGCTGCGGTCACAATGCGCATGGGTCATTGTTGAATCATTGCCACAGATGGGCCAAGAGAAGGCGGAAGAGACCGTTCAGAAACTCGCCGACATCGGTCTCGGAAAGACGGCCGAAGGGGTTGGCATCTGGTTGAAGGCCCGGAGTTGCTACCCTGGGATGAAGTTCCCTTCCAAACCTTGGAAAGATCCATTGACTGCTAGTAGCCTGTCCGAGTTGGCGAGAGTCTTGAAAGAGAACGTGAAACAAGATATGAGCGAAGATGCCTCCATTGCTAAGATCAAGCAGAGCAATTGGACGACGCAGCTCCATTTTGTTTGGGATCTGATCCTTGCTTCTCTCATCGAGCAGGGGAAGTCGGGCAATCAACTCAAGCTTTTCTGGGGCACTGTGGTCGACGATGGCCTTTTCTCCAAAAACGCTTCGGAAGGACAGAAATTTCGTGGTTTCATGATCTTCCGAAAATTCTTGGATGGTTTGAGACTGGGGCATCAATCGCTGGCTAAAGAGCTCTTTACTCGAAATTTCATGATCTGCTTGATGAACCAGGCTGCCAAAGAGGACAGGTATCTTCACCTCGCCGCTACGAAGACCCTGAAATCAATCGAACAGTGTGTCGAGCAGTCACCGGAACTGCTGCTCCCTGTTCTACAGGAGCTGCTTGGAAAATTTGGTACATATAACTTTGACCAGCGAACCAATTCAAAGACAGTTGAAAAGCTGCTGCAATGGGTTACCCCGGAGAATGCCGAGGCTATCCTCAAGCTGCTTCAGGAACCCGTGGTGATAATGAAAAAGTGAGGTTATCCTCCGTTAATGTTTGGTCTGATTATGCTAAAAAAATGTTTTAGGAGCGATGCCGGAGAAGTCGAAAATTTAAGGCAACTTTACGCGCATTACCTGTTCAAGTTAACGACTCAGGCTAAACTTAGCACGGACGCAGTAGGAGATAGGCTGAGCGTCATAGAACGTGGCATCATGGACCTGGCATTATGTGCATATTCGAGCAAGCAGCAGTTCGAGCCAGTTCTCTCCGAAAAGACACGACAAGTCTTCCGCACACGGCTCTCGTCCGCATTCGCACGACTCACGAAACGACGGGAAGATTTCCGTGGGCTTTGCGATGCTGTACTCGCTATTGACACGAGCGCAGTCTCGATGGGCGACGAGATTAGTACAGAACGTAGCATAGCTTTAAAAGCCATCCGGAAATTGCTCAAAGCTAGCAAGAAATCGAGCAAGAAGGACACAGACACGTCTGTTGGTCTTGCACTACTATATGCTATCACCCTATTACAACTATACGACGGGGTTCCAGACGCCATCAGCATTCTGCATGATCTGCAAAGTTACTCGGAAAAGATACAGAACAGTGAGGCCGGAACATCGGAATTGTTAGTGGAGATCTTGCTGTCTTTGGTCTCTCGGCCGTCTGCCATGATTCGACAAGTTAGTCAGCAAGTCTTTGAGTCTTTTACTTCTCAAATGTCCTCTGATGCTCTTCAACTTCTTACGGATCCGCTACTGGCGGAAGAAAACACGAAGGGGTATCAAGCCCTGTTCGAGAATATGGAAGATGACGAAATGGTTGACGCGGATGAAGAGGACCTGAGCGATGAAGATGCCGAGGATATAGAGGAGGATGACATGTCCGATATTGGTTCGGATGTCGAGTTCGTGACGTTGAACGGAGCGGAACCAGCAGACGACGAGGCAGAGACAAGCGACGAGGAGGAAGACGGTGAGCAACCTGAAGGGGATGCCCAGGGATCTGCAGACTTAGAGGATGCTCTTGGTAAACTTCTGAAGAGCCATCGGCTCGATAAGGACAAAGAGGCCGAGTCGTCCGAGAGCGATTCAGACATGACTGACTCGGAGATGATGGCCCTCGATTCCAAGCTGGGCGAAGTTTTCAAGCAAATGGCTAAGAAGATGGAGAAGAAGTCGGAAAAGAAGGACGCTAAGGAAATGGTGCTTAACTTCAAGCGCAGGGCTCTCGACCTACTCGACATCTACGCCAAGAATGAGGCGGCGAATCCTGTGGCCTTCAACATCATCCTGCCGCTGCTGCAGCTGGTCCGCACGACCACAGACAAGCCGCTGGCGAACAAGGCGATAAACACCATACTCGGCTTCACAAAAGCACTCAAGAAAGCACGGAGCGAGAGCGACGAGGCGCCACTGCTGGACCGCGACGAGCAGCTGAAACTCTTGAAGGACATCCACCAGGAGGCTTCCAAGCACCCATCGCATGCCTTCGCAAGGGCGGCGTCGGCTGCTAGTCTGCTGATCGCGTCGCGCTTGTTCGCCGCTGATAAAGAGAACATCCGGCTAATCGCTTCGGTTTATGCCGATTCCCAGGCCAACTGGGTCACGGGCAAGGTCCGGCTGCAGCCTGTCATTTTCTCGGATTGGACGAATTGGTGTCAGGCGCAGGCTGCTAATGCGCAGGCCTGAATTAAGTTCATAATACCAGGCCTCCGTGTCCATATATAGAGATACCCTCGTGCTAGTTTCAAAGGTGCCGTGCTTCACAATCAGAGCAAGTAAATTCCCTTGTTTCGAAAACATATGTGCAAGTGAATCATGGGCTTCGAATCCCACGGGTATCACAGTAAAGCTGGACACCCTGCTGGACGTTCATCGCTTCCGATGCTCAAGGAAGCAAAGTTTGTTCCGTTGAGTCGCTGAGGTATTTACATACATCGGATGATCTTCGATGCCTACGAACGAATATACCATAGGGCCGAACTACATGGCTGTTAAAGGAAAGCTGAGCGCCGTGCTAGACATTCACCGCTCCCCATGCTCAACGGGGCGAAGTTTGTTCTACTGATTTATTGCAATACCTAGTGTATTGGATAACTTCGGTGTTTACGTACGAGTGTATCATAGGATCGAACTCCATGGCTGTCCAAGCAGAGCGGCTATTGCCGTCATCGGTACGAACGTGCTATGTTTGCAAAGTTGAATCACTTCGAGATTCACGTGTAGGGGGTGATTCCCGGCACATAGATACGAGCGGAGCATCGGCTCGAGCGAGTCCCATGGCTATAATAGGGGGCTGGGCGCCCAACTGCAGGTCAAATCCGTCGAGACCATCAGTGCCACCATCATCTCATCAGCTTGCTTCGGGGGAATTATACGACCATAACCAACCATGACAGCACCTAACCCCCCTGAGAAAACATTCGGCATTGAGTTCGAGTTTCTCGTCCACGTCGATCTTATTGGCTTGACGGAGAATCAAAAATCAGAGTTGAGCCGAAGACCCAAAAACGAACAAGTCTACCTCACCGCAAAGGCCATCGAAGAATACCTAGAGGGACTCGGCTTGGGAGATCCGGTGGAGACCTCGAATGGCCTCCGCGTCACCAAAACCAGCAGAAGCGAGAATGAGGACAAGTGCGCAGCCTGGATCGTGAAGCGCGACGACTCGGTGAAGGCGGACGGTATTAACCTGCACCCTGCCTAGTACGCAGGGCTCGAGGTCGCCTCGCCTAAGCTACCCGATAACGCCGCTTCGCGCGAGAAGTGTTCCAGAGTCGCCCAAGCGCTCCATGACCACCCACACGTGAGCTTCAACTACACCTGCGGCCTCCACGTGCACGTCGGCCTCGGCGACAAGGTCATCCCGCTTCTCGCCTGCCAGAAGCTCTACTCCCTGCTGTTCCTGGGTGGCGAGGAGGTGTTAAAGCCGTTGTTCAGACCCTGCCGCAATAACAACGACCATTGCTTCGACATCAGAACCCACAGCTCCTTAGTGACACCCCGGGATGACCATCCCGATCTCACGGGGAGTGTACTGGGCGAGTGGTACAAGCACTGCTTCCCCGACGACGGCGGAAGCGGCGAAGAGAGAGCCGCCTTGGGCAAGCTTTGGAGAGCAGCAGGTATTGACAAATTCTGCGACCTGGTCGAAGGCGGCCCGGGCGGCAGGCTGGCGTATTGGTTCAGCCATCTTCGCTATGAAGACCAAATCATGGGCAAGGCCACCATCGAGTTTCGGAAGGCCGAAGGTAACCTGGGTGAGCCCGGAAATCTCGACTTCGTGCGTACTTGGCCTCAGGTCTGCACGACCCTCGTTGCTTTTGCTATGGATTCGGGCCCGCCGGAGTTCGAGAGAGCTATTCGAGCTGTTCGTGTCAGTACAGCAGCAGAAGCTGCCGGGACGAGGCTCAATCGATTCCTCACCGCCGTGGGTCTCCCCGCTGATGTGGTTTCGAGCCTCGTGCAAAGGTCGGAAGTGCTGGCCTCAGAACAGTAGGAGGAATGGCATAATACGTACGATAATCATCATATCCAGTATTGTACATGTAAAGTAACTGTGGGCAGTCAGTGCGTATAGGTGGAGCCAGCTACAGCAGCCTTGGCGATGGTTACTACCTTGGTGAGACATTTTGGGTTAACACCTAGTTTTATGTACTTGCCGCTCTGGAGATCTAGATAGATATTTTTCTTTTAGTGATTCACTCTAGTTTCCGCCGCAAGTCTGAGCGTGGTTGATGTGGTTTGTGACAGATATGTAATATCAAATACTCGTTATATCGTTAAGACGCTTCATTTTATTGCGATTGGTTAATGTCACTCGAAAAGGTTCCAGAAGCTTGTGGTGTCATAACAAAAGTACTCGGCCCCGAAAGCGCCGAAAGCTCCTTGTCCGGACCTTTACGGGTGGACGGCTCTTGTAATCGGGCACCTAAAAATGCGTGTGATACAAACTCTGTGTCCTTAGAAATTATGCTGCACGGAGAACCGAAACGGAGCTTCGCTCGTTCTGATCATTACGGCTCAGGGCTGACGAAACACTCGCCATCCATCTGCTCGCCGTCTCCCCACCTATAGACCGCAGTCCCGTAGTGCATCCAGCCCAGTTTGCGATACAGGCGGATGGCGTCCTGGTCCTTCAGCAGAGCTAGCATAACGGCCCTGGCGCCCCTCCTCCTGGCCTCTGCTACCACTGTGTTGATGAGCTGCGTCGCGACGCCGTCCCCGCGCGCGTCTGGGTGCACGAACAGGCGCCCCAGGACCACAATGTCGTCCTTGTCCGAGTCGGAGCCGAAACCGGGAGAGTGCAGCTGCCGCCACAACGCGACGTAACCGCTGCGCTCGTCGGGCTTCGGCAGCGCCATGTGCCCCACAATGGCGCCGTCGGCGTCCCGCGCCGCGACCCACCCCCGGTCGTCCTCGCGAGGAACCCGAGCGCGTCCTCCACCCCGTCCATGGGGTACCCGCTGAGACTATGCACCACTCGCAAGTGCGGCGACGCATCCGACCAGGTCCGAGTCCCAGCGGGGCCGGATGGTTGCCATGTTATCTGGAGCTTGGCGCCCGTAGACAGAAAGAAAGTAATGTCCAGGGCCAGAACGGAGTGGTTGGCTGGATGCCTCGTAGACGTATGTTTTCAAAGCGAAGGCTGATTAGATATAGTCACTAGGGGCTGGAGTTGGCACGTATTAATCATGCCGGCAGTGCAGGTTTGGGCCAAGAGTCTTCGGCGCCGAAAATTTCTAGCCCTGGAGCCGAGACTCCGTCCGTTTCCCACCAGCTTCTTGATATGCAATAGGCAAGGCTATATTTAGCTTATGCAGCTACGCAATATGCGCAAACCCGGTATTATGTATTTTCCCTGGTTACCCCTGAGCATAACGCGAACGAGGGATTCGCACTCAACGCCGAAGGTAAACTCCTGGATAGAGTGTACTTCGGCCCTGGAGCATTCTTATGATTAGTAGCGGTCATGTTAAGTCTGCAGAGAAAATCGAAGAGGCATGCTGATGAGGATTCCGATGTCATTCGGTGCCTGGCTGCGCGGCCCCAGGCAATCCTATATGTTAACCACAAATCTGATGCCCACCGGCTTAGTGAATACCAGCCGTGCCCCGTAGGTCCTGAAGAAGTACGTCTGGTTAAATATGCTTAACCCAAGAAGGGAAACACAGCAATAGACCGAAAGCCTCATACAGAAGATTGCTATTCACTGCAACCACACTCCCGAGCGTGCTTGCGAATGGCACTCTTCGCTCGCTTTACCCGTACTTATGCTACTGGGGGTGAAAGGCTTAGGGAAAATCACAGCGGGAAAGAGGTAGATGCGTCCAATCCTTCACGAATTCCGCTAGGAGAACACACTATATGTGTTCTTTGAGAGCCTACTCGCCAAACGGATATATCTCGTCGAGTCCCAAAGCGGCATGGGCTGGTGTACCTCCAGGGTTCCCCCCCGGGCGGGCTGCTACATACATACTACTGGCCGAGCGTAAAAGAAAACCAGGAGGACGTAGAAGATGGACCAGGCTCTTGAAACGGCGAACAGACAAACTTATCTGTAACGAAATGCCAACATCGATGTCGAACATCACCGCATATGGGACCGACAAGGTTAAGTTCATTCATTCGTGGCACTTCAATTTACCAACTGGCTACAGGACACTACCTAGTAACTAGCCTGCCCGGTACGAAGCTTCGGACGTGGCGGAATCACCCATCCAGCCGTGCTTCTGAAATGCAGAATGCATCGGTGGTACCATAGACCAAGGCTGGATTTCAGTTGAGTGCAGAAGAGACTAATGTACAGGTAGGCAACAGGAAGTCAAGCTAATGACTCCCGCACCAAATACAGAAGTGTAAGGAGGTGTCAAATGCCGTTGTAGACCAAGCGCCGCCTAGTCCGTAATCATAGCCTTTACGGCATGGAGACCAGGTTTCGGTTCTACACCGGTCCAACAAGCTCCCCTCCTCCACCTGCATTCAACCTGGGTATCCTTCTGAGTGGTCTGCGATGCGACGCATGTAATTGCTCTACCAGCTATAGCTCTGTCTTTTCACCCTTGATACCGATCTAGTGGACCGCAACAAGCAGATGCTGACATGCGAGTGGCGCTAATCGAGAAGAGCAGGAGTGGTGGACATGATCATAGCTCGGAGATTGCGTTTTGGGTCCATACTCAATACAAGAAAACATGTGTTTGGTGAGTCGTCAGGTCAAAGTTGATCGCGACTATATCGTAACATGGACTCCCGGGAGTCTCGAGTAGCTCGCGGGGCCGGAATCGTGAAACGTCGTAAGATGTAGTACAAAGGAAGAGTGTGTCTTTCCGTGGCTCTCAAGATTTGAGGGCAGGGCGGTGTATAAACCAATGTGCACATGGGGGCAACACTCGGAGAGTAAATCGACATCGCAGAGTGGAAAAAAAGAAAAGGGGCAAGCAGAGCTGCAACGCATTCAGCGTGGTGGTATCGAAACGCAACATAAAACAAAGGAAATATAAAACAAAGGGCTCCTGGGCAGCAAATCAGATGCGGGATCCAACTGAGCTCCGAGCAACGCGGCCAACCGCTATGCTGTGCCAATACATTTCTGGTGCTGCCGACAGAAGGGGTATAATTGGTTGCTGGCCTGCGTGACTGGCGAATGGAATCGACACCAGCGCAGCTAGAACATTCCTAGGAGGGGTTTATTGTGTAGACAGTGTGTAGATAGAACCAACTGCGACATTAGTTGCTTAACGCGTTCCGTTATGATAGGAACCGGATAGTAGGTAGGACTCTGGGGTTTTGACTGGAGATGAAATCTCGCCCCAAGAGACGGCTTCCTTAGAGTTAATGGAAAAGACTCAGTACGATGCCATTCGGCGCGCAGGGGTTCGTTCATTTCCGAGGATGGGCGAATCTCCAAGCATCCTGCATGGCGACTGATTAGAGCTCAGTCTGGCGGGGGCGGTTGGAGAGGCGTCAACCATGGATTCTCGATGGCCGAAGGCAAAAGTCTTCGCTCGGCCGAGTCCCTTTCGCTTCTGTTGTAATTTACCCAGCTCACGTTCACACGTGTTAGCATGCTCCTCAGCATCCATTTCAACATAGGCCTGAGGGTAGCACAAGTCGCGATGTTCATTGAAAAACTCGCTGTAGCCGCCGTCCAGAATGTAGACCTCCGGGTAAGAGAGCCTAGGATAGAATTCTGCGTTGATAGTTCGGTCCTCCGCACGGATGTGTCGGGCCATCATCGGCGCACGATGAGCGGAGTACTCGCAGTGGAAAACCAGGAGGGTTCTTCCCGGCATAGGTGTCTCGAAGAGGTGCTTAGCCAGCAACTCCTTGTCGTTGTAGTTCACAGCACCGTCGATGTGACCACCTTCGTACTCGTACTCAAAACGACAATCGATCACGATTTTTTGGTCGTAGCGGTCACTGTACCTGCCCTGCATAAGATCGATGAAGGTGTCACGATTGATTCGGGGAATGTTGTCATTCTGGTCCTCACTGAAGAAGTGGGGGAGACTAGGTTCTTGCGCCTCCTCAACATCCATGACAGACTGCAAAGCCTTCTGTGCCGGGGAGTCCTCCGAATTTCCTTTGACGACCTCGCCGGGATTCTCGAACATGCTCAGGGAGCGGCGGTATTGGCGCCGCGGCCGGCTGAAGGGGTTCGCAGGACGACGAGAGTGGCATGCCAAAGGTGAGCCATTGCGACCATCTCGAGTTCCTGTAAGAGTTGCAAATTGAGGCTTCGAGCGAAAAAAGCCAGCACTAGGCGAGGGGCTATTTGCACTCTGTGGTCTCCGCTCCTGAGGGGGGGAGTCCTGGAAGCATTCGCCCGGCGAGAGAGCCGAAGATGAACCAAAGCCAGCAGAGAATACCCTTTCTGCACCAAAGCGGAACGACGAGACCGGGGACTCCGGACGCAAGCGTGGGACAACAGAACCGGTGGAATGACCTTTCGTCCTGGTCAGTGAAGGCCGTCTCAGACCGAGTCTCCTGCGGCTCCTATTCCATTATCAGTTTCCCGAACAAAGAATCATGTCAAAATATCCTGCTCAAGTTAACATACTCATGATGCGAAGATCTTGGCAGGTCGAGCGAAGAATGTTGACGGGTCATGGCTATAGGTGACTCCATCATCTCATCATCCTCGGGCTCTTCCCCTGGTGTCGGCGAGGTAACCTCAATCGCCGTGCTACATGATCCCTTTTGAGGAAGGGGAGAAATGTCCATCATGTCGCCCTGGCGAATCGGGGACGAAGAGATAGGCAAAGGTGGCGTTTTAACGTTCCCTATTCAATATCATAAGTACTAGTGGTCAGACAGGCCAACATCAGCAACATACCGCGACCCTCCATAGTACCAAAGATGCTCGAGGTAAAGAGAGCCCGACGAGGGGTGGGGAAACGAGGGCTATAACATGTTAGCAATGATGCAGGCCCAAGGTCCAAGTTACATACCTAGCCTCGTTATCGATCCGAAAGTTCTGGGATAGATCGGCAGCAAGGCTTGCGCTCGGAGAAGAACCACGGACAGACTTCAAGTTGAAGTAATCAGGCTTCGTTCGCTGCAATTGGTCACGGATATTAAACGCGCCAGAGCTGAACGGGTTTCCTCTGTCCAAAGGAGCATCCCGATGTGCGCCCCATGTCGGAATGGGAGCCGGGTGCATTGCGGCCAAGGGCGAAGACTCCATGATGCCAGGCGTGAAAGGAGGAACTATAACGGCAAGACAACGGTTTGGCCTGTAAGTCGATTGACCAGAGATTATAGGATAATAATCCTACCCAATGCTTATTAAACGAGTGGAGATTGTCGTCACGATTAATGAATGCTTCTTCCACTTCTCGTTGGGTAGCGTAAAAGGTGTGCTGTTGCGGGCGTCGGCTCCCGATATCTTGCAACGCTTCCCGTCTCTTGATGCTTTTTCTGCACATATACTGTCTCCAGGATTGCTCTGTTGATTGATCAATGGCCAACGATTAATCTGCGGTGATGCAATGTTAAGTTCTGTGTTGATGGAGAGAAAGTAGCGTTCGTTGCTCGGTAACGGTCGACGAATTTGACGGTCCGGTTCGGCCGGGAAAAAGAGTTTCAACTATACAGGGTCTGAAGTACTTGAACCTGATAGGAAATGTGTGGATAAAAATTCGGTAGGAGCTAATTGAACTCCTGAGAGTGATGCAGGCGAGGAAATCGCGGTATGTATCCGTTCCGTATCTTACCGTAGATATCAGAAGGGAGGAAGAGAAGGAGAGGGATTGTCGGAGGTGCCGCTTTTCCTATGTGCAACATTCGAAGGCCCAGGTCTGTCAAAATACCTCTACCTAGGAAACCAATGGCTGGTATACGGGCATATATGAATTGGCTGTAGTCAACTCTTCGAAGTCGGTTTGCCAAGAGAGTTTCAGGCCGGGAATGTCAGCAAGAACACAAGATGCTTCCGACTACGATATTAGACCAGACGAGGGGACCTTCGATAATGCCGTAACACGTCTTTAAACCCTGAAAGACTGTGCATCAAATTGTCGAGAAAAAGCGGCACTGGTTGAGAATATGAGGGCGAAAGCGACTGCCAATGTCGGCGACTGAAGAATCTAGAAGAGAAATGTCAAAGAAGTTGGAGGGGGATGATGGTTTTTGTTCGCCGCCAGCTGCTTCTGTCCCTGTACCACGGTCAGTCGCCGTTGTCAGGGCAATTCTTAGGTGGTGCTTTTCAAGATTGGTTGCCCAGGGCCTTCTGTAAGTTAGTGCCCATGCACATAAGCCCTGCAAGGGCAGTCCCGCCAGCTTGTCCGTTTTAGGGGGTGGGGAGGTTCTATTCACAGCCTGGACAGGACTTGTTAGTGGAGTTGGTTACCACAATTCATGTTAAGCGCCCTGTTTACACGCGTCCAATAGCGAGCAGCTGTGTACATCTTACATCATAACCTGCACAACTAGGCGGTGAAAAGCCTGTTATTCAGCCAGAGCTTCCAAACGTATTCGAGCTTCCAACTGCACATTTCCTGATTCATAGCTAAAGCAAGACCCATGCAGCTACGGTATGTACATATGTATGTCATGCTTTAGACATAAACTTGGCAACCCCATCGAACCGAAATCGTGCAGTAGGTCTGCATACGCATATAGCACATATACATACGCATACGCATGACCCCGAGCTCTAGTATTGTATGCAGTTACGCTTGACTTGAAACTGCCTGGCGCTGAGATCCATAGGCCATTGAACGACACAGCAGTTCAGTCTTTATCTTATACATACCTACCTACATAAGTACACTCCATACGAAGGGAGACATGAATTTTGAGGCAATTGTCCAGGCCCTGTCCGAAACCACCTAGGTAGGCTTAGACTACCCAGTAGACAATTCCTTGAGGCTTCGTACTAGTAGTACGGTCCATACATATTCTGAATACGTCAGCAGAAACTCGCTCTCTACTATAGTCGGAACGATCGAGGCCACAGGCGCCGTTTCATCCGCAATCTCATCCCCGACGCCGATGTATCAACCAACATATGAAAGAACCACCAATTGAGCACAGGAAGTCAATCCCCAGTTCAGAGCCGTATCCTCGCGATACAGCCTTTACCTTATATCTATAAGTACGTATAATAAAGCTTTGGTTGCTCTTGAGATGCGATGGTCGTATGTAGAACTCTCCCTATCCTATCAGGGGCTTCGTTTTATCCCCACCAGTCAGCTTTCAGCTACCCACAGAGAGCTTTGCCCCGCGCTTACTGTGCCGCTATTCCAAACTAGGACTTCACCTTGATTCATTATCGAAGCTAGATGTCAGGATGGTGTCCCATGGGCTCCCAGATCGGTCGTATCCATAGAGCCGGATAAACTATGAGGTCTTCTACAAGTCTACCATTAGCATTCCGCCCACTGCGTATGGTGCTCCACTAGCCTTGCAGGCCGCATACGATCAGGGCCCAGTCAAGCAAGCAACCAAGCAAGCAAGCACTGCGAACTCCCGAAGAACCGTCTTGCTTTGCCCACCCGCATCCTTCCAATGGTGTTCATGACGGATTGGTTTGAGACCCGGCCCAGGGTTGGGCGGTTGAGACTGCTGAGACTAGCTCCAGTTCTGCCAGTGAGCGGAGAACATTGAGTAATTGTTTCAAATGGTCGCATCCAGATGCTACCTTACATCGGGGATCTATAACTCCAGGGCTTAGCCTTAACCGCCGGGCTGTCCTTGCTTCCTTGGCTGGGAACGCGGCATATCATTCCCCAACTACTTCTTTGCAACGAGCCGTTTGCTAGATTTCATAGGTGGACAGTCGGTTCGCCTCGGAGATGACCGCGCCTAGAGTAAGCCATTTCATCACCAGGAATGGATTGTCTGTGAATAAGTATCCCTTCCATCATCCACGTGGCTGGTGGGCGGTCTCAGTCAAGCCATGTTCGAAACCATTGCTAGAATTCAAGACTCCTAGCATATGTAGTACTATGAATCCTATCAACTAACAGCAGCCGATCAAGAGCATTTAAAACTTATTATTACAGACCTCAGAGCTCTAATCCTCATCAAAATTCGGGAGTCGGGGTGGCCGGGTGTCGCAATAAATTGGAGCTCTCCCGAAACTTCGCCGCACAAGACCACCTGTGAACGTTATTTTCCACGTTCTCATATAACCGTAACCTGGCGAATAGGGACATCGGATTTGAGCTTAAACAATAATTTCGAGCATCCAGTTATGCAGTTCTTATGCTTATGAATGATTAGGCTTATGGGACGTACAATAGTATGACAGGTTCGACGCTATCACGACCATTCTAGGTCGAAGGATTCTGGCACTGTACGTCGCTGGGGACTTTTTTTTGGTTGCCGTGTTAATACGCTTGCATCCCGGCAACGTCTTGACATGGATGGGCTGTCCCGATTCCTATTACGGCGTTACTGAGGCGCGACATACCGAAAAGGACATAAAATTGGACTGTCGCAGCAGGTTCTCCTATACGTCCTAGACCCGCAGTAGTGAAGCTCGCGTTAGACAGGAGGCTCCTGGTGGTCTGACGAGCCAAGCAAGCTTACGCAGTGCTTCATGAGTAGCTAGAGCTCGGGGCTCCGGATATCGAAAGTTTGGCATAATGTTTGGAATAGGAAGACGGGCACGGCGTTTGTTAACTTGAAATTTTGTTGGAATTTAATACTACTACTACACAGTAGACCATCTTGATGCTCGACAGGTGAAATGGAACCGCTGGCACCCGTGTCATAAAAGGTTGGAGCGCACAGGGGCGAGCTCCGTCCCGTCATTTCTCAGGACCCCTGTGCGCACGAGCCTCATACGGATAGTTTCCAATTCGATCTTAGTTGGGTTATATTAAGCGGCTACTAACAAGTACGAAGAAAATTCGCACCAAAAAGAGAAAATTTTGTCTCAACAAGGGATGAGAATATGTAAACAACCGAGCTGTCACTCCGCTCGGACCAACATCGAGTAAACACCAGAAATCATCTCGAGATGCGACGACGCAAGGTTGTCGACTTGTCTCTGCCGGTTTTACCTGTTTGACTTAGATAGCACCCCCTCTCGGGGCTTTTAATTCCGAATTTGGAGACAGACCGGCTTATAGTACGGGTTTCGAACGGCAGACCTGGTTGATGGCGCGGACTATCATCAAGCTATCCATTTCCGATCACACGACTAGAGCGCCAATCTTCTAGGACGGGGTAGTAAAAACGTCATCAGAGGCCATATGTGCGAACCAGCGAGGTTCCTGCTCAAAAGCTTCTCGGTCGTAAATGAATAGAAACGCTCGGCAACGTCGTCATAGTCCGTACCACTTTCTAGCAGCCTATCAGCGCAATACTCGGGTCTTCCAGGAACTGTCGCAAGAAGTTGCAAGAAGTTGCGTACGACGGCTCAAAAAAGCCGCAAAAAGCACGACGCTCAAGCAAAGAAGACTAGCGAAGATCGCGATGATTGTTTACACGAACTTGACAGGAAACTACCAAAACACGATTCTCCTACGCCGATAGGATCCTGCTCGATGGCACGGCTAGCTGACCAACCTGCCGCAATCACTTGCATGAATGCAAGAGGACTCGGGATGGCGATCCAATGAGATGGCTCAATTGCCTTCCCCGCCCTTGATAGCTAGTCGCCCGTGGCGTGGCGGCGCAGTCGGGGTTATCTGCAACCCTGGGACGGCTGGCAAGCTTTGAGCTTTCAATCTAATGGCTTTTGGTAGCGTTACAGAGTACCTAAGTAGGTAGCCCTAGAGCTACTGGGTAAAGAAAAAGAGGAAGCCCTTTCCAGCTGTGCGATGTGCATCGGTCCGTCCCCTGTTTTGTATGATTTACGCAAGTCTCTAAACTCAAAATCACGGCATCGCATCATTCGGATTCCTCGCATCGCACGGACCTTTGCCCCACGAGGGGAATCCTGTTTACTTCCAAAATTCCGGCCTCTCATACGGGATGCTTAAAGGAATTCTTTTAATGTTAAACTTAAGTATATAGTATAGAACAACCGTCCCTGTGACTTAACGATAGCATTGTACAGGTCAGTTTGATGTAGCAAGTGAGCGACGAGGGCACATGCGAAAGGATGCCGAATCCCGCGTGAAGTGAGGGGTAAAAGCTTCAAGTAAATAGCCGCTTTTCGCGTCTAAGTAAACATTCTCGTCTCTCGGGACCCTGGTCTTGTCGCGAGATCACGGGTCCTTACTAACCGTAAAGAGGTCTTGGCTATAATGTCACTTCCTTGTGGCTTCAGCCAATAGAGTCTTCAACAACTCCCAAATCTATAGCATACAACACATAGGGGGCTACAAAGATTGGGAAGCAGCATAATTCCACCGAGATGAACTCATTGAATAAGTAGTGAAATTTCTGTAAAGTTTTTGTATTCTAAAATATGCATGTTCCAACAACTGCTCTCCTCTCCAACTTGAGTATAATACCAGCTTCGCGCATCGGGTAGCTAGCGCAGCGTTGTATGTCGCACTGCACCATCAGGCTTCCACATAATATATTGTACCAGTTGACCATTTTCGATGTCGGCGGTTCAACCATCCATGGGATTCGGCGGCCACTGCCAATATTACTGTTTCTGGTCATTCGCTTTATAGTTTAGATCTTATGAGAATCATGCCAGATATTAATGAAGGCCGCATATCCTTCTGAGTTTGCGGTTGGGACGATATTAAATATCCCAGTGTTTTTGTTGTTAGACATTCCGATTCGGGGATGCGGCACAAATTACATTAAGGCAACCTAAGCGGTGGTTCGAAGACAACCTCCATCCAACAGCAGGGCACACGAAACGCTCGTTTCCGTATCCTATCGTATATCTAC